>JNEK01001195.1:0-32401 GCA_000697295.1 Mucor indicus B7402 | reverse complement strand
TTTTTTTTTTTTTTTTTTTTTTTTTACTCTTCCTAATGAATACTTTCCATAACTGACTTTACGAACAAGCTTCACAAACCATCTAATATAAAGATGTCAATAATAGATACAGGTTCCTATCTATATATAGTGTACCTTCTTTGAGCATAGGCTTCTGTCAAAAAGTCACCCATTAAAAAGCGATCCACTTTGGTCCAATCATTAGCAGCACACGTCGCTACATGGGTAATGATATCCATTTGTGATTTCCGTCCCAAATTGGACCGATGACAAATAGGGCACTCCTTAAGACGAATCACTTTTTCCACAGTATGCCGATGTGTAGTTGTATAATCCAATAAGGGCACTATTTGACTTAATCGTCTATTATCTTCTTCTTTGATGAGTTCCTCTGCTAAATCGATGTCTTCGTGGTTATCCAGTAAATCTTCTTCTTCTTCCTCATCATCATCATTCTCTTCAACAGGGTACCAATACGCTTCTTCTTTCATATAATTCTCTAAGCTTTCAATCAGTTCATCGATCGGTAACTCTTCCTCTAATGGATCTTTATGATGCCCTTCCCAAAACGTATCCATGGTCGCTTCTGTAATGGTAGACCCTATCGTTTCCAACATGGACTGCAGCTGTAATTTACTTAGGGCATTTGTATCTTCAGCATCATACACACGGGCCAAATGAAACCAAAACATTTTTCTCACTTGATCGTACGGTAAAAACTTACTGCGAATTGTCAAAGTAGGGCGATGCTGTTTCTTTCTTCTTTCCTCATGAACCAGAGGAAACGTCATGGTGTCTTTCTTCCTGATAATGTCTTGGATGGGTATTTGACACCAAGCAACCAATGTATTTCCTGAAAACGTTTCTTTATTATCATAGACTGTGAATTTCAAATGGTAATTGGTCTCGGTATGGCGTACATGAAAAAAGAGTTTCTCGTTCCAGACAGGGTTGGTGTAGTTGTGGCGTACGCTGCTTGTACGAAATGAAGATGTACCGTAAGATACAACAACGAAAGGGTCCATATTAAAACCAGTCCCCACCACTAATAATAGGATATATAATAGTTAACAAAAAAAAAAAAAGTATACCACACCTTATTTTGAGAAATACTTGCGGTTTTTGTTGGGTGGAAGGTCTTTTGCATGACAAATGTCTAAAAAGATAACACCAATAACATCGGGATGAAACTTGCCTTCGTACGACCCAGTGGTTTGGAACATATTGGGCGAAGACAAAGATCGAGGTAATGATCTTGATGAAGGCACTGCTTGATGAAATGTTAACTTTTGTAACATGCCTTTTATCTTTTGATTCTTTTCTACACTAGGTGTTTCTGAATAAGCTCTTCTTCTCATTATTATCTGTCAGAAGAAATAGTAATAATAATAATAATAATAATAATAATAATAATAATAAAAAAACAGTCCAAATCTGGAATATTTATAAGGAGAGATGACACCATGAAACAAAGCGTGTCGAATTAAACTTTCATCAAAAGTATATATGTACACTGTAGTCCAATTCAAGCCTCTATCATTATGTTGTATTAAGATAAAGTTTATTCCATTATGCAGTGGAAGAATTAAATAATATTAATAAGGGGGGCCTCTTTCTCTTTTTTTTTTATACATGTCATCGTGAGTCTCAGTTATTTAGACTTGACCATCTGCAGAAAATTCACCTTCTAATCCAGGTTCAAGAAGTGCAGCATGACCCAAAATGATCATAGCAGCAGCACCTGTTTAAAAGTTCGTAAATAGGATTTGATTCTATGATTATATACGTTACCTATAATCCAGAAAATAGTACCAGTAGCACCTGAAAAGAGCAATAGAATGAAAGAGATACCAGCATACGAAGCATAAAGAGTAGAGGGAGATAAGGCAGCTCCCCCAATAGTAAGAGGACCATCTAAGCGAGAAATGAAATAAAAGCCACCAACTACAAAAGCAATAGTAAACACCAACCACCAACTTGTAAGACTAAACAGAAAGAGTCATTAATATTCAGACCTTACAAAGATCCCTCTTCCCTTACATTGCATAAATACTAAGTAAGAGAATGATGACAAAGTAATTAGCAGAGAAATATTGTAGATTGTAACTAAAGAAAAACAAGAATGAGTTTCGTTTTTTTACTGTTAATCTTTTTGTCTTTCTTACTTCCAACGTTGGCTGATTGTATGGAAACTAGTGGTGAAGCTAATTCTATTTCTATCAAAAAAGTCACCCAAAGGTCTGAGATTACTTAGACGTTGTTCTCGAAACTTTCTAAGAAAAGAAAAACGCGCATCATTGGCAATGGTAGTAGCGGCAGCACCAAGAGTTTGTGCTGTATTACTTGAAAGAAGTGGAGTAGACATTGGTTAAAGAACGATGAAAATAAAAAAAAAAAAAAAAAAAGAGAGAGACTTCTTGGCTTTTGACTGTAAATAAAACAATAGCCGCCCACCAAAAGTGTCTGTGTAACTCAATCAACTCATCTCAATTATATTTTGGCCGAGAAAAGACAAGAAAATGCAAAGCTGATGTTCGTTTTTTCAAAAAAGTAGCATTGTAAACGAAAAAAAAAAAAAAAACGGTTTGGATGATTATAATACGTTGAACTACAATAAAGCATCACGTTGAAGTTACATATATATATATATATATATATACAATATATGCGTATTTTGTGTCAGTCGGGTATTGGCTATGTAGTTAGAGGGACACACATTTGCCCAAATAATAAATTCGCTCATGTTGGGTTAACAAGAAGTCCCAGCTAAAATAAAATGACTGTTATGTAAACGGACAAGATTCATTCAGGGATAATAACATACAATATATTTTTATTTTTTTAAAGAAAAAAAAAAAGGGGGGGGAGGATCTAATTATTTTTTTGATGTTTTGGAGGCAATCAATTCCTCAGACACTTTCCACAACTTCTTGGCCATTTCTTGATTATTGGCTTGAGCATTCAACAGTTCAGTATTGATCTTGTTCTCATAATAAAACTCACCCTTTACCAAATCAGGAGCTACGGCACAATACACATTGGTCGAGGCACCTACTTGTACAGGCTTGCGATTGAACATTTCACGAAGAACAATCGTATAATGGCGCATTTGTTTCACCTTTTCCAAAAACTTACTGAAATTCATGTGACGGTTCAAATTGCTCTCGACATTACCTGGATGAAGACTAACAACTGTGATATCTACGCCTTCCTCGTTAAATCGACGTTGGAGTTCTTTGGCATGGAGAATGTTTTCAAGTTTTGATTGGGCGTAGGCTCTTGAAGATATGTATCCTTTTTCTTGATTCAAGTTGTCAAAATCGACACCTTCTTCGGATAAGAGTAGGATCTGTCCACTAGAGCTGACATTGATGATACGAGAGGGTGCACTGGATTTCAATACGTCTGTCAAGAGTTGAGTGAGGTAAAAGTGGCCCAAGTGGTTAACACCGAATTGCATTTCAAAACCATCTTTAGTGTAGGATTCAGGGCAGTCCATAACACCAGCATTGTTGATGAGGATATGAAGTGGGAGGTTGAGGTTGAGAAATCGATCAGAAAAGGCTTTGATAGAAGATAAGTCAGAGAGGTCTAAAGGTAATGGAACAAGATCAGCGGATGGTACGGTTTCGCGAATACTGTCGGCGGCTTCTTGAGCTTTTTCGAGGTTACGAGCTGCCATAATTACTTTGGCACCGACAGAAGACAAGACACGAGAGGTTTCAAGACCAATACCTGAATTGGCACCAGTAATAATGACAACTTTACCAGTAAGATTAGTGTTGAAGATCTTGACGAGTTCTTCAGCAGTAGTATTCCATTGAATTTCAGTAGCGCTCATTTTTTGTTTGTTTTATTTTTGAATGAATGAATAAAATGATTTTGGTTTGATGTATTTATATGAATTTCGAATGCAAAGAGGGGTGACGAACAAATTATACAAAAAAGGAAAAATTATTCATCACAGTTTATGCTCAGCGCAGTCAGATCGCCTTATGTAGAAAGGGCTTACGTTGTTCATCCAAACCATCATTGGAAATTAACAAGATTAAACAAGAGAATGGGATCTCTTTATTCTATTTATGTAATATACATGGTATAGTAAGCGGTTTCTATTCATTAGATTTTCCCTTTATCTACATAATCTTTGAATTGAAACGCTTTGTCTATTTGCAAAAATGGGTGATTTAACAAATCAGTTGCAGTGGGTCGTTTCAGCGGATCACTAAAGTAATGAAATGGTTACACACATGATATCATATTATTATTAAAGCGCTTACATGATAAAACACAGCTGCAAGAAATCTTTTGCTTCGTCTGATATATTTTCGGGAATCGCAGGAGAATTTAATCTTCCAAGCTAAGATAAAAAAAAAAAAAAAGTCAGTATCACTCATTAGAAGTTTTATAGGGTGCGTACATTATAAAGCGCAGCTATTTGATTTAACTCCACCCAGGGTCGTTGTCCAGTCAGCATCTCAATCATGGTACAACCTAGACTCCAGATATCTACTTTGGCACTGTATGGCTCATTTTTTACCACTTCAGGTGCCATCCAATAAATGGAACCTCGCAGTGACATTCTGGAATTCTCGTCATACACTTCATCATAATCGTTCTTTTTAGATAATCCAAAATCTGAAATTTTACAAGTACCATCCGCCTCCACTAAAATATTAGCTGCTTTTATATCCTAAAACACAAATGAGTACCTTTTCTCTTAAAAAAAAGTATCTGTAGCCACTTACTCTATGTAGAATATGTCGTTTATGAAGATACTCTAAACCTGAGCAAATCTGTCTTGTAAAGTATCTTGCCAGAGCTTCATCAAATGCACCATGTAATGTAAGTCGACTAGCCACACTTCCACCCGATACATATTCCAGAAAGATATTTATTACACCTTCTGCTTCATCCTGTCCATAACCCAAATACTGCACAATATTCTCATGGTCCAAATCTTTCAACATGATAATCTCCTGATACAATGCTTCTACCATATCATGCTGCTGTTCGTTCAATAAATCCGATGCGGTCTTTGGGATCTCTACTTGTTTCACGGCAATCACTTCGCCAGTCGCTACATTGAATGCCATATACACACGACCAAACGAACCTTTTCCGATCAGTTTGCCTCGAATCCATTGCACTTGGGAGAAAGCGGTGGATGAAGGTAGACGCGCCATCACCTGTGCACTGCGAGAAGTGAGTTCAGTGACTTTTTGACCCCACAGCTTTGTACTCTTGCGTCTCAACATGGTCTTGTTATATTTACGACTGGCTTCACGCGCAACAAGACGGATGGATTTTGTAACAGTGGGTTCCACGGGTACTTCTTTATCAAGATCTTGACTATCGAAATATTGTTCCATGTGTTCCACGACGACTTGGGGAGGAGGACGTTCGCCCCAGTACTGTTTGGGTGGTACGGCCCATAATCCAGTGTTGGGAGGGTCTGAAAGTTGCACACCTCGTTGTTGAGGACGAGTTGCTTGTTTACGACACAAAGGTCGTCGATGTTGACTCGTCTTTAATCTATCAGCAAAAAAAAGTCAATGTGTTTGTTTTTTAGGGAAAGAAGGGGGGGGAGGTTTTACGGTGGACTCATATCTGTAGGTGACTTGCCTAGTTCGGGTGTAGAGAGAGGAGGTGTTCTCATTTTTTGATTTGGTGTAACATAAGCGGATCTGACTAAAATGCGTTGAGTAGCCGAATGATCAGCAATGGAGCATAAATAAGTCAATTCTTGTGGATCCATGGGTACATCTATAAAGTGGTAAGGAGATAAGGATTGGTTGATATATGAATTGTACAAATACCTGGACGAGTACCATTTTCATGAAAATAATAGTAATTATCACCCAATAAATTGAGTCGGTTTAAAATGGTTCTTTTAATTGTTACTGAATCTCTTAAATCAGTTACATTTAAACTGTACCAAGTGTCTCTGTCTCTTGTAATTTGAATCTTTTGATCTGTATGATACTATAAAATAGATGTTAAAATGATGCTGTTTCTCTCTCTCTCTGTGTGTGTGTGTGTTTGTATGTTTGTATATACTTTTTTCAATGGTGGCGGTTGTTGAGGTGAATGCCAGTTTGAATAACTAGCCCAGAATTTAGAGATTTTATCTGGAGTAGAAGATACTCGAGTAGGTATAGAAGGCTTTTCTTCAGTTGATTCACGGGAATGAGATCGAAAGGTGTTTTTAATTTTATGAAAAGCAGCTTTAGGTGAATAAGAAGATCGTGTAGGACTAGAAGTCTTTTTAGTAAACAATACCGGGTATTCGGAAGAAGGTGAAGCAGTTGGAGATGATGAGGAAGAAGATTCAGCAGAATAAAGTGATAGATAGCCTATACCACTATCTCTTGTTGCTGTATTATTGTTATTAGTAGTCGTAGTAATGATCTGATCTACAACTGTATTATTATCCGATGAAGTTTGTGGTGGTGATAAACTACGAAAGTTTGGGCTTTTATGATAGTCGTAAAGATTGGTATTAATCGATATCTATTATAGGATTCAATATATGCATATAATATAATTATGTTTTATTTTACATTTGTAGGAGTACTGGGTGCTGGTTTTTGTTGCTGTTGTTGGCCTGGGGTAATTGGTATAAGTGACCTAATTTCATTTAAAAGTCTCCGTCTTTCATAATACGTCGTCACTGTTCTTTAAAGGAAAGTTTTGTTTAGTTTTTTTTTTTTTTTTTATGCATTTGAGTGTTGAATAGTAATAATAAACCTTGGTAAATATTCTACTAGTTCTGCAAGCGTGATTTCAAAGAACCGTTCATGACAAATTCCATGTTCTAAAAAAAAAAAAAAAAAAAAAAAAAAAAAAAATTATTATCAAACACTTGTTTTTTGTTTTTTTGTTTTCTTCTGGTTTTACTTGAAAAAGTTGGTGCAAAATGTCCCCAGCCTTTTTGATCAAGCCATTGAGATACTTTATCTTGATTCCAAGAATCAACTATTGAATCTCCTAAAAGTGTTCGTATTTCATCATTGATAGGAGGATTTGTCTGTTTAACCATTTTATATACAAAATAATAATAAAAAAAAAAAAAAGATTATAATATAATTACCATCTAACTACTTAAAATAAGAAAAAAAAAAAAAAAAAAAAAAAAAAAGAAAGGGGTATAAGGGGAGGAGGTTGTAGGGAGATCGAATTAAAAAGAAAAAAAGAAAAATCAGGTTTTTTAAAAAAAAAAAAAAAAAAAAA
The DNA here is from genome assembly GCA_000697295.1 of Mucor indicus B7402. Lineage (NCBI taxonomy): Eukaryota > Fungi > Mucoromycota > Mucoromycetes > Mucorales > Mucoraceae > Mucor > Mucor indicus. Next base: position 25,168 of record JNEK01001195.1, on the reverse strand, counting down.
AAAAATCGGACATTAAACTATTGATTTATTTCCATTTTCAGCATATTTCAACCAAAAATGGAAAATGTATTTTATTCACTGAATACAATAATTGACACAGGTATATTCACCCAGAGAGCTGAAACAAAATAGAACGTAAACAAAAGAAAAAAGCACTTTAACAGTTATTAGTACGTGTTTATAGATCTTCTATGTTGTAGGGTAGGCCACCTTTAATGAATGGACGCGTGTTTACATACTATGATCTAATCAAAGGAAATGTAGGGATAACCGCACATACAAGAACAATCCACTAATACTAGTAAAACATAACATTGTCATAGAGTTACCAATTTCTTCTTTTGGGGAGAGGGCAATTATTAAGATAGAGAGTATTCGCCAAATTTTACGCCATCCTTTATGTCATCTGCCATGGACAATACCAAAAAGATTCTATATGTGCTATACTACCTATTACCTATAATACCTACCGAAACGTCTTTTTTATATATATTTACATATTTCATGCTTCAAAGGTACTGCTGGTATACAATTAATGGATTGAAAATCGATTACCTTGGTGCCTATTTTGTTTCTTGATGGCGAGAAAAGTGTAAAATTTCATGAAATGATATATAATAATTGCTCGTTAGGGCACAAACTATAAAACAGCGTATATAATACATGATATATCTAGCAAGGCATATAAAAAGAAATTAGAACATTGCAATGTACTTGTAGGTTTTATCCGTGGTCTGACTCCAATCTTGTTTCAAAAGTAGTATTGCACACATAACACCATATACGTATGATCCCAACTACCTTAATATAATCCTAAAGCTCCTTCAGATTTAGTATTCTGAATCATGCATATTATCGAATGGAGACAGCAAGTTTCATCTTATTTCATCTTTCACAATGTTAGTACTCAACCAAGTATAACTTAATATAAAGAAGGCATCTATATGTGCATAATGTGCGTGGATATAAAGTTATATAGATGAGTGATTATACATAGCACACGAATGATCATTCATTGTCGAAGTTTTTTTTTTTTTGACAATCAAAAAGGAACCCCCTTTACATATGGTTCTTTTTTAAATAAATCTCATTTTCATAAGCAGCAGTATGTACGTGCTTTCATTCAAGCATGTAAAGTAGATCAAAATAAACAACAGTTCTAATAAATCTTTAAAAAACAAACTTTCACTTCTTCTTCCTTGTTATGCTATTCTCATTCTCAATATTACTGCTGCTCTATTTCCAGTACACTCAGTCAATACCAATAAAGCGAGCTTCTATGTCAGGAGAAGGCACGTATTACAAAGTTGGGCTAGGGTCTTGCGGACAAACCTATTCTGATGACGATTTGGTTGCAGCTATCCACGAAGGTGGACAGCACTGTGGTCAAACAATTACAGTACACAGTGAAAGCAAATCCGTGGACGTTCTCATCGTTGATACTTGTCCTGGGTGTGCTGATGGAGATGTGGATTTAAGTCAAGCTGCGTTTACGAAACTAGCCTCTCTGGATCAAGGACGTATACCCATCACTTGGTCCATATGATTTTATTTGCAAATGTATAATAAATATATTTTTAACAGTGCTTATATTCAAGAATAGGGGCACCGACTTCAGAAATCTCTGGTAAAGTACAAGTCAAATCGAATACTTTGGCAAGGACAATCTTGTAAATTTTTTGGATATTGATAGATTCAGCAGTAGAACAAAATACAAGAGGTGCTTTCATGACTTTGGCATACTTTCTAGCCTAAAGTATAGTAGTGTCTTAGAATGCATAAAGCATACACAAAAAAAAAAAAAAAATAAGAGAAGTTGATTTTTACTTGTCTAGTGATTTCTTCTTGGTCTTCAAAAGATAAATGAACGAATTCATCATATTTAGTTCCAACCAGTAGTGGTACAGCATTCTATCGTATGTATTGTGAGCTTTGTCATGAAGGGAGGAAAAGTGCGTTCTATGTACCTTATTTAAACCTCTTGCCTGTCTATACCATTCTTTTAAATTATTTAATGTAGATTTTCTAGATAAATCAAATGTAAATAAGATAGCTACTGCATCACTACATACTAAAGGTAACATACTGGCAAATTCTTTTTGACCTAATACAGCATATTAATAGACGTATAGTAGATATTTTATGTTAATTTCGTTATAACCTCCTAGGTCCCAAATACTAAATGTTATTTCTGTTTGCCTGATTAGTATAGTTTTCTCCATGAAATTTACACCTATTTTTTTATAGGTTGAGTTTGACTTGACCCTATATAATTGTTTATTTTCTTTACCTAGGGTTTGTGTGTATTCTGTATCGTAAGCTCCTTCAGCATATTTAATCATTAAGCTTGTTTTGCCAATTTGGGCATCCCCAATGATTCCCATCTTCAAAATAACACTATATAAACCATATATTAGGGTTTCACTGAAGGAGTTTTTCCTAAAAGATTTACCTGTTTGTCGGAGATGAACCTTCAAGATGTTGTTGATGAAGTGTATTGTTACTATGGACAGAGGAAGAAGACATGATAGTGAAAAGAGAGAAAAAAAAGGAAAGAAAAAAGAGGCCACTTATTATATAAATATAAAATTGATTATTATGCTGCAAGAAGAACAATGAAATTATAACCATAATGAAAGTTTAACCCTTGAAGAAAAGAAGTGACTGGCTAAGAATGGGAGGAACTGGGAGATGATGATCCAACCAAAAGAACCTTGTTTATATATAAAAGATCATCTTTAATTTTTTTTCTTTTTTTTTTCCTCCTTTTGTCTCTTTATAAAAACACATATATGGCACCACCAGAAATAATAGAGTCGTCCATTTTTCTTGGTATTGAAGATAATGATGACACTATAACTCAACAACATGGTCGTCGATACTCACAGCCTCAAGTTATTTTCAATTCATCATCTAATACCAAAGAAGCTGGTTTGACAGTTCCTTACACCCGGGAACGGTCCTTTTCTGCTTCGGTCGCACAAGGTTCCGCATTGGCAGCACAAATCATAGCAACTGTCAATAATAGCTTGAATGAAAAGACCAACGATCTATTGGACGAAACTTGGGGGACAACAGAAGCACTTCTACTGGGTTCAAAGAGACTATTATTGTTCAAAGAATTGCCTAAGGATAGACAGGAAAATCCTTATGTTCTATCTGGATATCGTTTCTATCGCACCTCAGAAGAATGTTTCAAATCCCTTTTTAAATTACACAATGAAACAATGAATATTTGGAGTCATTTGTTAGGATTCATTTTCTTTTCTTGCCTTTCAGTCCATGTATTTCAGGTATATACATATATATCCCCCCCCCTTTTTTTTTTTTTTATGAGAGAATAATAGACTCACTTGAATTCTTATAGAGAAAGTTTCCTGAAGCGTTATTTATAGACCTTTTCATGTTTACTGTATTTTGCGTTTCTTCTTTGACTTGCCTTTTATGTTCATCTATTTATCATACGTTTATTTGTCATTCAGCAAAACATATCAAGTCTTTTACAGCTACACTAGACTACATTGGAATCACTTTTTTAATTACGGCCACTATTTCGAACTTGGTTCACTATGGGTTTTATTGTGATCCTACCTCAAGAATCCGTTATATTCTTTTTAACTGTGTTCTTGGTTTTATCGGTATCATCTTACCCTTTTTCCGATTTTTTGACACGAAGCGATACCGCCCTCTTCGTATTTTCTTATTTGTTGCTATGGCTGTATCAAGTATCATTCCCCTTTTACATTTAGCGAGTGTCAAAGGCGTTATTCCCACTTTGGCGTTCTTGAAACTCGCTCTTTTAGGTGCGCTTATGTACATCTTTGGTGTCATAATTTATGGTCAACGTTTCCCTGAAAAGTTCTTTCCTGGTAGATTCGATTATGTAGGCATGACAAGCCATGCTATATGGCATGTTTTTGTTTGCCTAGGTATCTTTGTAAGTCTCAATAACATATTTTGTTTCTTTTGTAACAACTGACATTTTTCTGGTGTAGTTCCACTATATGGCTGCTTTCGATTTTTACAATTCACGTAATGACTATGGCTGTATGCTTCTTTAAATTACCCCTTCCTTCGTTTTCCAGTGCGCAAAAATGAAACAAATCATCACCCTCAACCCATGTAGAGCTGGCTCAACAATTCATATCCTTGTAGTAATAAACAAAGAACTAAATTTTGTATCATAGACATCAAAAGCAAAAACCTTTAAATCTGGAAGAAACTGGGAATGTGTGCCTTATTTAAGAGGCTCCATCAAAAGAGCCGCGATCTAAAAGGATTTCGACTCTTATTGTATTGATTACACCTAAGCTAAAATCCCTATATACAATGGTTAAATCTTCCCGACCGCATATTTATATATTGCAAAAGCAAGGGTTAAAAGAGAAAAGCGATGCCAGTCAGTGTATTTACCCGCCCTTGATAATTTCACAGTACAAAAGTCAACATAGTATAGCAAATGGGATAAACACTCGTTCGTCGTTAAATTATCATATCCCCGCTTATTTTCTGTTAAGTTGTGTACGAAAACACAGTGGTTGCGCCAGTTGACGCTAGCAGTATTGTAGCAAGAAGTCTAATAGCACAGGTCCAACATATATAGAGCATAAGTTTCAACAGATTGAAACCCATCTTTTAAGATTAAGAGAAGCGGCTCTCCGCTATAATTTAAGGAGTAAATCGCCCCCCCCCCATTTCTACTTTTTTATGTTGGACTTAAATGTTCTTTGAAAATATTGCCATTCTTCGAGTAGTTACTTCTTAGAAAGTCGCGCAAAAGATATTTCGATCGAAGCGAATCACGTGTGCTTATTTCCTCCTACTAAGAAATAAACCTATCTCTTGTTGTGTGTATAAAGCAAAACCACTTATTCCTCTAAATGCTATTACTTGTATAATAAAATACTCACTCTTTGGTGTTCGCCCAAGTCTTGAACTAATAAAAATTGTAATAGCTCTCTTCGATTCTGTTAAGCAGCAGCAGCAGCAGTAGTAGTAGTAGTATAATAGCCATTAATGTTAAAAGAGAATAAGCTTTTTAAAGCAGCAATGATAGATATATACTATTTATGTAAGTACGTCTTATTGCGAACCTCTTACGTAAAAAAAAAAAAAAAAAAAAAAAAAAAAAAATACTCTTTAGTATACGAACGACATTTAGACTATCATGCATAACTTAAAACATCGAGCTGTATTACGTTGTTTTAAGTTACAAAAAGCTCTATGCAGACGTACCAACAACATCACTCTTATACAACGAATAATCAATATATCCATACAATATCAACCTCTAAGGATACCATTCTTCTGTATTCTGAATGTTTTGGGAGCTTAAAATCATGCAGGGAAATACTTTTAAGTTTGATGCATGTAAAAGTTTAAAGCTTTCCAAATTAACCCCAAATACCGAGACCAATTGGCATATCCTTAATTATTGTTCAGCAAGCGTAGTTTTTTGAAACAAATCCCTTTTCATCATGTCCTGCTTGTTAGTTATTTTTAACTTTGGCGATGTAAGACGTTGAAAAAGACGCGAAGCTATATATTCCAAATTGCTCTGAAAACTTGGTGAACTTCATCTTAATTGCTAAAATGCTATAAACACATGTCCTTCGTGCTTGAATAAAAACAGAGAGACAATGCTGGTCTCTTGACAAAAATAGAGTTTTTCTATACCATTGTAGTATCTTACATAATACGTTTCAGGAAATTTCAATAACGCTGACGAGCTCTTGTGGTTTAAGCATCAAAAATGCGATAGTTCAGAGTATAAGTGTATCAATAAGTGCGTAAATCAAGGATACTAAGATATATGTTTAACAATGAAACTTGTATACATAAATTTAGATGAAAGAGTTATTTACAGCTGCTCTTTAGAATGTCTACGTAAAGCGCCTAGTATATAGTAACGATACCCCTTAATGAGGTGTTTTCGTTGAGAATGTATATGTGCAAGTTTGAATACAACAGCACCCTTGCTCCAGATAAAACATACATTATATGTCAGATAGCATTAGTACATAACTATACCGGACAATTCTCTCACAGTGTGCAATAATATAACTGTACATATTGTATGGAAATTGTCAAATGTCTCTTCCAATGTTAGAAACCTTTCAATAGAAATGAGAAACATCATTGTAAGAAAAAAAAAACCTGTGTGTACCTGTTCAAAGTACTTTGAAATAATCACTTTACATTGATCTTCTTTTCGTCTCTTCCTCAGATATACTTGTCTAATACATTTTGTGTCCATCCTTTTAGTCTAAATTTTCCCAGTTGATGTAGGGGGATCTACCCTAACCTAAAATTCGGGCTTTCTAAAGAGCGCCGCCTATGTCAAGAGTCATCATCGTACACCCTATAATAGATCTAAATCTTTTGTAGTTAGTAGCTTGTTTTCAATGCTGCTGATACGACACATAATAGTGATTACATTACAGTACGATGAATTTTATTCTAATTTTTATCGTTGCGATTTATAAGTGTACATATAATTTATTTACACTTCGAGTACAGCAAGATACAATAAATGATCTTTGGGTCATTCATATTTTATCACGTACTGCACTTTTGCAACGATGCACGTACCCAGTTTTGAGAGACATAAAACATGTATGTAATCATTGATTACCGTAGACTGAAGATCAAATATAGCATATAGTATTATACCTCGAAAAACACAAAAGAAACATAGTTTATCGCTCCATATATTAGTCTTTAGTACGTCTATAAAGATAAAATTTCAGGGGTAAAATATCACACTTATACCTTCGAGAAAATCATTTCTTTTATTAGCAAAGTGTATAAATGTATAAAGGTCGTTTGCCCCTACTTTGATCTTCCTGAAGAAAAGCAGCATTTCCAACATTTTTTTTTTTTTTCGTATAAAAAGACAAACTCGCTTTTTTTTCTTTCTTCTCATCTCTCGAAGAAAATCAAAGAAAAATGAAGTTCAACCAGCGTCTCTTCTTGCTGTCTGCATGTTTATGCATGTTCACTACTGTTTTTGCCGACTCTATAACAAGTGATGCTTTTCAGCTTATAAAGGACGGTATTGGTACTTTGGAGGGTGATATATTCATACCCAAATTGAAAGAATGCCCAGCCAATTTAATGCAACTGTACAAGGGATGCTCAGGAGATATCCAGAAATGCTCTTCATGTGTTGGCGCCGCAGAAGGACAATGCCGTAAAATTGACCGAAGTGGGGCTTGCTCTAGTTGCACCTCTCAAGCTGCATCAAAATGTAAAAATGGTGTCAAAATGTGTTTCTCGGACCAAGAATGTGGCATGAAAGACTATGAATGTATTAATTATGAGTGCATATATGTTCAACCCTCATAATACATAAGAATAATAAATCTCTTTAACATAATCAGAATACAATATTATATATATATACATGTGTGTTTTTAGTCTTCTATTCTTGTAAATTATTTTGATATATGGAGCTTTCGTGCGAAATGCATTGTGGTTGAAGTTGTATATATATATATATATGTTATACCAAGCAAAATACTTATAAATACCAAAGAGTATAGCTTTCTTCTATATCTCATACTTTTGTTGGTCAATTGCCTTTTGAGAGCGTAGTTGTGAGCAGCGCAGTGCTTTCATGTGTACATTTGTTCTATTGTCCTAGCCCATAGAAATATTTGTGCTCTGAAGCATAATATATTTACATGCGGACTGTACCACTCTTATATTATTATTTTTTTGTGCAATGTAACTCAAAATAGGCCTCTACCCTATTTGTTATGCTGTAATTAATCGCTCTTGCCATTCTTTTCTCTCTTATTCCTGCTTAATTTCTCTAGTTCACATTTTGCAATTACAGGTTCAAACAAGTAGTTAAGCATAGAAACAGACATATAATTTCCAAAAACATTCATCACCATCCCTCAATCGCCAACACTTCAATTTGAATCCAACATCAAGAAGAAAAAGCATCCTAAGAAAGATGTCATTATTTTCAAAACTGTCTAAGAATAATGATAAAAATCTTTATCCATGGTCACAAAAAAAGCTAAGTGGCAGTAATAGCGCTCTTCCGAGAGCCGGTCATGCTGCCGTATCTATTACTTCAGATGCAGTCGTCATATTTGGTGGCGTTCATAAATCAAACACAAAGAAGGAGTTATTTTACATTGATACCAGTAAGCGGCTCATATCGTCGTCAATTGTGCTTGATATTAATCATTTATTACAGATACGCTTACGGCAACAAGTATCAATGCTTCTGGCGATGTTCCTAGTCCGAGAATCTCTCCAGCTATGGTTTCTATGAATAATCACATCATGCGTAAGATAAAGGCAAAAATTTAGTTTTTCCAATAAGCTTTTTTAATGTATTTTCTCTGTTAGTCTATGGCGGAAGACCACTATCCTCGGAGGAACCTTACGACAACAGCTTCTACGTTTTAAACTTACGTTAGTATCATTGTGAATAGACTCGATATGTAAGAAGCTAAACATCATTGTAGATAATCGGCAATGGACTCGTGTTCACCTTGACGGTGTTCAACCTATGGAAAGATATGGACATACAGCAATTGCTCATGATGGAATAATGTATATGTTTGGTGGTCAAAAAGAGGGGACCTATTTCAATGACTTATTTATATTCAACTCCAGTACATGTAAGTGTCTTATTAAGAAACATGTCATCATTCGTTTATTAAAAAGGACTGTATATATAGTTAACTCTACACCGCATTGGGATAAAGTAATTTATAGCAACGAATGCCCCGAGCCGAGATCTGGACATATATCAGCTATATTCGAGAATAAGCTCTATATGTAGGTTGAATCTTACCACTCTTCTTTTTCAAGCTCTAATCATGCTGTTTTTCTTAGTTTTGGTGGCACAAATGGATACAGTCTATTGAACGATATTTGGTTTTTTGATTTGCAAACAGGTTTGTGGTCAAGGATTGATGCTGATGGTTTTATTCCTGCCGCCCGCGAAAGCTGCGCTAGTGCCATGGCAGACGATGTAATTTATATTATTGGTGGTAAAGGTGATAATGGAGTTGAATTAAATGATTTGTGTGCCTACAAAATAAAAAGTAAAAAAAAAAAAAAAAAAATATAGTGGTTGTTTAGTCTTATTAATAATACAAATAGGTCGACGCTGGTTTAGATTTCAGAATATGGGCCCAGCACCATCCCCTCGTCACGGATTAACAATGACTGCAGTAAAAGAACGCCTTTTTGTCATTGGAGGCGAAAACGAAACAAGCAAAATGGAAGATGCTTCATCAGTTTATATTCTAGATAGTTTGAAGATTAAATACCCTGCAGATACCCCATCTCCTATTGAAGCAACCAATAGCGATCAAATGTATCAGCAACAGCAACTCCAGAACCAGTACCAACCAAGATTGAATCTACCTGAATCCCCTGTTCAACAGCAACAACCACGCACTACTACAACCGTAGATACAGACTTACAAGGTTCTCCGACAAGTAATAATAGCCCCATTTCCCCTACCTCCAGACAGAGACCATATTATCCTGAGCAAAACAACAACAATGTGAGAAAAAACGAGCATGAAATAAATAGTAATTCTAATGGATCTTTTCCTCCGCCTCCAGCTCGACCACCTCGACATATATCAACAGTGCCTGAGGCGGCACTCCGACGTCCTCGCGGTACATCGCCACTTCCACCCGTTGAAACAGAAAACTCTCCTACCTCTTCAATTGAAAGCGAACCATTGACTTTATCGCCGCCTCCTAGACCACCTCGCGATGGAGTTGGTCTTGATAGACCTAAATCTCAGGCACCAATACGCAATCAAAGCGTGCCTGCGAAACAAAATTCGGAACCGGTACCTGAAAGATCACCCAGCCGTCAAGTGAATGGAGAAAATGTGTCATCCAACAACGCTACTTATATGCCTTTACAGCAACAAGTTCAACCACAGACTCCCACTCCTACCCAGCAGCAGGAGCAAATAGGCCAACAGCCTCAGATTTCATTGCAAGATAATACCGCAGCTTTAAATGAAACCATCAATACAGCCACAGCATCTCTAAAAGCTGCTGCCGATGAAGAACGCCAAACGTTAATAAAAGAAATCCAATCCCGTGATGCTATCATCAGTGAGATAAAGCAGAAAGAGAGTTGGTGGCGCACCGAAGTGTCACTTGCTCGAAAACAACGCAATAAAACTGACACCTACGACGATGGACCCGAAGCGGACGAAACCCTTCTCATGGACGTAGATCATTTAAGCGAGGATAAGGTGAAGCTCTTTGAACAACTTGTGGCTGTCAAGTCCGAACTACGTCGTGTTCGAGCTGGTGTCTTGCAACAAGCTCAGCCCATGTCCGATAAAGTGAGTCAAGCAGATCGCATGCGCACGGCTGCACTTCAAGAAGCCGCCTACTTCAAATCCAAATATCTCGCTCTCAAAGCACGCCGTCAAGGCGATTTGGTAGAGCTGGATCTAAACCGTTGTGATGATCTTGAAAAACGACTCGCTTCTGTCTTGTCAGAAAACGAGACAAATAGCAAGTTGCTCCAACAGCTGCAGAAACAATCCCAGCATGATCAAATGGCTCGCGTATCTACCGAAGAACGTGCTCATGAAGCGCAAATACGTGCTGAGGAAGCGCAACAAGCACACCAACGAGCCCTGGAAGAACTACAGTTGGTTTATGCTCGTGCAACCAAAGCAGAAGTTCAAGTGCGCGATAACATTAACAAGATTGCAGACTTAACACAGCAACTCAGTGATGCACTTTCTGCACAACCCGTTACCAAGAGCCAAGAAGTGACAGAAGCACAATTAAAAGCATCTCAATTGGAAGCAGCCAACCTCAAAGCACGCAATGAAACAGCTAGTTTGAAACAGAAATTAGCAGAACAAATGGATGATATTGCTAGCCTGACAACATTGCTTCAGGAACGTGAAGATCAAGTGACTGAAGCTCAACATCTTTTGGAAGACTATAAAATACAACTGAGTATGTTGAAAGAAGCTGTACAACAAAAAAATCCTGCTGTGAATCATGCGCCCACTAAGGCATATTAAAATGTATATTCTCCCTTCTTTTTTGATCCCTCCCCAAGATAATAAAATTTGACAGAATGGATCTTTTAATGTACATGGTAAATAGTAATATATGGTTTGTTGTTTGTTGTTTAAATTTATCCTTCACGCCATTGATGTTGACATTCTTCGTTACAGCACTTGTAGAAAATAGAAGAAGGTTCATCTGCAGAACGGATTTGAATCATCATGAAATAAGCCTTTTCATGTTCGCACTTGGGACAAGTAACTATTTAACGAGTCAATCATCGATCGTTTTTTTTTTTTTTTTTTTTTTTTTTTTTTTTCTTTCTAATGTCTCAATTTACCTTCTGTGGTATCAACATTCTTCCAAGCGTCTGCACCACCCAACACATCATCAACTTCTTTTCTTTTTAATTCTTTACGGGATGTGTGCTAATTGACTAGTTAAAAAAAAAAAAATACAATAATGAACGAGAGAGAAAACTTACTCTGCTTTGAATTGTATATACATAAGGACAAGATTGACAAAAGAAAGCCTGTCCACCGTCATTTTCAATAAGTAACAAGTTGGCACAATGAGGACAAAACAACATTGCAAAAAAAAAAAACAGGTATCTTTAGAAGAAAAAAAAAAAAAATCCCTTACATAATTTTACTCTATTTTTTAAACAAGCCACACTTTAATTCATATTAGGAGCGAAATCTATTGATTTTATTTATAAAATGAAGATATGGTGGAGAAAAAGTGGGAGAGAGATAAAAAGGCAGAGACAGTGTGAGATTAGTGTTTACGTTTATTTCTTGGCTTCAACCTTGACAACATTGGAACCATTCTTTTCACGCATAATCAAAGTCAAGTTAGCTTGAGCATCGACAGTGATTTGAACTTCAATCTTGCTTTCCTTAGCCTTAGAAGCTTTTTCAAGAGGAAGAGAAGCTTCAACTAATTGAGCAGCAGGCTTGTTGTAGACTTTGGTAATGATTTCAGGTTCTTCTTCATAAGGCTCTTCATCATCTTCAACTTGGACGGGTTCAGGCTTAATTTCTTCCTTTTCAACAGTGTGATCACCTTCGTACAAAGCAACGTAAGCATGAGTTTGACCGGCTTCAGCGTTGGAGAATTCAAAGACACGGCGAGTGGGGAGAGCAGTGTTGCGAGGAATAACAGTGACGAATTCACCCTTAGCATTAAGAACACCAATAGCCTTGGAGGTGTTGGGGGCTAAGGTGACAACAGGGTGAATAGCAGCTTCAATATCTTCCTTTTCAAAACCAGAAACTAAAGCACCTTGGATAGCACAACCACGAGCAACAACTTCATCAGCTTCGAGGTCGTTCAAAACCTTGGTGTGTTCGCTACCAAAGACTTCACGGATCTTCAAAGCAAACTTGGGAATACGAGCAGAACCACCGGCAAGGAGAACTTCGTCAATTTCAGAAGCATCCAATTGACTCTTTTCCAAAACTTGACCGATAACAGTTTGAAGTTGAGAGAAAACGTTCTTGGACAACATTTCGAAACGCATACGGTTAACGGTGCTGTGGAAATCTACACCATCAGCCAAAGATTCAACGAAACAAGGAGCAGAGTTACCGCTAGATAACATCTTCTTGGTAACTTCAACAGCGTTACGGAGCTTAGCCAAAGCCTTCTTGTTGGATGAGATATCAATCTTGGCCTTCTTTTGGAATTCAGCAGTGAAGTGCTTGATCAAGTTATCATCAAAAGAAGCACCACCGACCTTGGTATCATGGGCAGTAGCCAAAACAGTAAACATACCGGAACGGACAGACAAAACAGTGACATCGAAAGAGTGGCCACCCAAATCACAAACAACAACGGTCTTATCTTGAGGGTCCTTGGTGGAGGATTCTTGACCGATACCGTAAGCAAGAGCAGCAGCAGCAGATTCGTGAACAAGTTGGACAACCTTAATTTCAGCAGCTTCAGCAGCAGCAACTAATTCAGCACGTTGCTTATCGGTGAAATAAGAAGGAACAGCCATGACAGCGCCGTTGACCTTGGTACCCAAGAAAGCTTCAGCGGATTCCTTGATGTGACGCAAGTACTTGCTGGAAACTTCTTGAGCAGTAAGGACGGTCTTACCCTCAGGTAATTCGATTTCGTAAGCAGGAACACCGTTCTTATCAACAACAGGGGCAGCAGAACCAGTCAAGTTCTCGGCTTCAGCGAAACTATAAAGGCACGCATTTTAGTCTCCTCTCATGTACTCTTATCTTTTTTTTTTTTTTTTTTTTTTACCTCTTGCCAAGGTTAGCACGGAAGTTGGCAATGGTTTGGTTGGGGTGACGAGGAATGTCAGATTTGGCTTGAGAACCAATGACCTATTTTTTTCTATCAATTCTCCCATTCTTTATTCTAATTTTCCCCTTACCTCTTCGTTACCGTGGAAAGCGAGAACAGAGGCGATTTGTCTGTCACCTTCTTCATTGGCAAGACAATCAGCGCGACCTTCCTATAAACAAAAAAAAAAAAAACCATAAATAAAACTATTCAAAAATGGCATTCAAATAGCTGTAATTTACCTTGTTGAGGTAGGCAATAGAAGTGTAGGCAGTACCAAAGTTGATACCAATGATAGTGTTGGATTCGCTCATTGTAATAGAAGAGGGGTAGATAAAAAGAAAACGAAAAAAAAAAATAGCTGGTTGAAAAAAATCTTTTGTAAATTTCGAAAAAGTATTTACAGTCACAGTAGCTCAAAAGTATCTCAAATCACTCAACAGCATGAATTTCAGGTTCACTGCACTTTTTTCCTGGCCAAGAGTCCATTATTAGCTCAAAGTGACAAATACACTGTTTACTTGTATGAGCGTCTTCAATTAAAGAGAAATATTAAGCTATGAGATAGTTTCATGCGCGTTATCTGTATAGGGTAGCAGTTGTAAAAACAGCCTCTTCACCACGTGATATCCTAACCATAATTTTACATAATTTATCAACAATTTATATTTTGGATCAACCTTTGTCCCCCAGTACTACGCGAGAATGACAATCACTGAATTTGAGACTGATGACATCTTTGCTGAATTGAATAGAAAGTTTGCTAATGTTTCCTTGGAGCAACCTGGCGTTGAAGATATTTACAGGGAAATCATGTTTGAAGACGTAAATGCTTTTTTTTATATAATGTTAAAAGACAAAAATACAAACCCATTAGTATACAAAAGTTGTTTGAATATAGGGATGTTTTAAGATTTTCATCAAATACAGCTCATTGTGTTTCTGCCATGAAGAACATTAGACGATATCTTACACAAGAGATCACAGAAGAACGCATTCAGAATGTATTGGACATGGATATTTTTGACATTATGGCAAATTGTCTGAATAACTCTAATAACGATACGCTCAAAGTAAAAGTCAAAACACATATAAAGGGGCAAAAACGTTTATTTAATATGAATTAATTATAGTATGAAACAGCTTGGGCAGTGACTAACTTGGCTGTAAAGTAGTAAATCATCTATGTTGAAAAAAAAAAGCTTAATATCCATGATTATAGTTTGGCACGAAAGATCAGACAGCGTGCCTCATACATAACAGCATCGTAGAGGCTTTAATACAGTGCTTTCGAGACACAAACAACTATAGGATCAAATCTCAAGTAAATATAAAACCAATAAGATGCTGTTCTTTTTTTTTTTTTTGACGAATCACAATTTTAGACTGCTTGGGGTTTAGCCAATATATCAATAGATTCAGCAATTTACAGAGAAGATATGGCTAAGCTGAATGTCATTAGTGATGTTGCATATGCCTTACTAGACAAATGCGACTTTGTCTATAAACAAGCAATTCCTGGAGAAACAACCACGTTTCAAACAAAAAGAGACAATGATGATGTCAAAGATTTAACATGGTCGCTGTCAAATTTATGCCGTGGTGGATTTAAAACTGCTGAATATTGGGAGCAATACCTTGCTGCTTTCAACGCTTTTTCCCAATGTATCTTTTTCGAAAACAACACCATTTGGTCAGAAGCATGGTACATATCCATAGAGTACACGCTTTCCCCCTCTTTCTAAACTTCCTTTTCATAGCTGGGGGCTGTCAAGAATTTTAAGCAATATGTTTGATAACGACTTTTTCTATCATCGTTTGGATTTAAACCCAAGATTGTATACAAGACTTATAAGTTTGATCAGGTAAAAAGTAAACACCATGTATCAATCGAACTATTATTGAGATAGTTGAATATAGAGATCAGCCTATTACCACAGTATTGCCTGTATTACAAACAATCAGTAATTTCACATCTGCACCAAACCATTACATTGAAAGTCTACTTGCTGCCGATCTTTTAGAAAATCTTTATAAATACACGTTGCCTGATTTACACCCTCAGATCAGACGTAATGTGTTTTTGACTATATCCAATCTAGCTGCGGGAGGTGAAGATATTATAACCAAAGTTGTGTATAATCAAGATATTATGGAAAGCGTCCTGTCGACTTTAAAGATACCTGGTCATGAATACGAACTAGATACTAGGCTTTGGATACAGATAAATAGATTAACAAGGTTAAGACAGAGAGAGGAATGGAAGATTTTAAAGGAAGCGCTTTGGGTGGTTTCTAATATCTTTGCCCTGGCGAGCGAAGATTGTATTTGGTAAAGACTCTTCAAGTCATCTAATTCCTCTAAACTTATATGTATATAGTTATACTTTACGCCAATACACCGCTATTGTGCACAATTTGGCTGCTCTTTTAAGGTTCCCTCAATTACCACTTACTATATGTTTGAAATTAGTAGACGCTTTTAAGAGTATTATGGAGCGAACGACACAAATAGCCGAATTAGCATCTACTGTTCAACCTTTAGAAAAGAACCCTTATATAGAGGATCTTGTGAGAGAGGGTGTTTTAGCGTCTTTAGGAGAGCAATGCGTATACCACAAGTCGGATGAATTACAGTTGCATTCAGAGGCACTCTATACCATGATTACATCTTCAGCTGTGGCAAGAAACGCTAGTGCTTTTGGTTTACCGCTGCATTTACCTGGTGTAAGAAAAATTGTCCATGGATTTGAAGATGGTGACATTCGACTTATTGAAAACGCTTTTACCAACATTCAACTTTAGAATACTGGCAAATAAATTTATTATTTCACAGCTTTTTGTTTCTTCTTGCTAGATTGCGCCAGAGTAGTTTGAATGACTTCTTCAGAAGGTATATCCTCCAAGATTTTAGTCACGCCTTTTGGTATCCAGCATGATTGGGTGATTGTATAGGCTTTATTTTCCTTCCATAAATCATCAGGTGAAAATAGGTCAATAAGAGGCACATTGAGCAACAGCCGCCTGTACAATCTTCTTTGTTGTCGAGGGCTATACTCGATAGCAGGTGGCTTCGGTATATATTCTTGCTCTCCTACACAATCTAACAAATCGGGCTTTTTTGTGGCGTAAGGTGAGTCGGGCAATGGTTGTTCTCGGTTGAATGTAGAGCGTGGTGGTAATTTAAGGCCAGGTTGTAAATGAAATAACATGGTCCCTGTCCTTTTAAAAGAGGGTGCGTAAAGTTCGTGCCATTTTGGACCTCCTGTATTTTGAGTGGAGCAAGCCATTGGATGATCTGTGGGTGCGCCTGCTTTTCTTTCCAACTCACATAGGATTTCAAAAGGCAAGGGAACTTCTACTCTATTTAATAGCATGGATCTGTATCTCCATAATAAGTTTGCTTTTCTACCGACGTGTAATGGTTTAAATTCAGGCACAGGTAAATTAGGTTCTACTTTCTTTCCAAGGTGTTGTTTTATCACTGCTTTTAGTGGTGGGCATAATTTAGGCGGAGGTGCTGTCCGAGGTGCATGAGGAACATAGGGTTCTGCATAAATGACCATGTCGCTTGGTTGAAAGCTATTTAAATAAGGCTATAAAAAGATCAATATCGAGAATAAAAAAAAAAAAAAAAGGAGAGTTTTTACATATAATAATCCATGGCGTGGTTTTCCTGTTCTCCCATAGACCTCTTCCAATATTTTTAACGCGCTTTTTTGTCCTCCTCTATTTGCTTGTTCAATTGTATGTAATTTCTATTCTTATTTTCGTTAATGTTTATTAGGGGCGTCACTTGATCATTATGTACCTTTCTTCCTTCTCTTATTTTATATTTTATACGTTCCAAATCTTGACAAGTTTTATAATCTTTAAAGATCGATCGAGTGCGATGCTTTATATAGTGTCTGCAAGAATACTATGAGTTTCCTTTATTCACATCAATAAAAGATGATTACCTTGCTCTATCATCAAAGAATAAAGAGGCCTCTGATAATATTGCTTTATATAAGCTTTTTATATAAGCTTTGTGGCCTTGACGAAACATCAAAAAAATTTTGATAGAAACCCCAGAGCTTATTTTTTTTTTTTTTTGGTGAACAAATTTTGGGTGCATTAACGAACTGTCACGTGTAACAAAATCAGTAGTTGAATGAACACATAGCATCATCATCATTCCCTCTTTTTTTTCATATTTTTTTTTTTTTTTTACTTTAGTTGAATATTACATCATGTCTCAACAAATTCCAACATTAAAGTTATTACTTATTGGCAATTCCAATGTAGGCAAAAGTTCTTTGCTTTTGAGATTTACAGATGATACTTTTTTGCCTCAAGAAGAAGTTTCAGCCACTATTGGTAAAGCTAGTTTCCCTTAAAACCAAGCCATTAGTATTTAAATTGTTTTGGTAGGTGTTGATTTTAAAGTTAGCATGATGGAAGTAGAAGGTAAAATGTACAAGTTGACAATCTGGGTAAAGTTATTAAGGAAAGAGAGAAAGAAAAGGAGGTTCTTACAAGAGTGTCTTATAGGACACAGCAGGTCAAGAGAGATTTAGAACTTTAACTTCATCCTATTACCGAGGTGCTCAAGGTGTTATTTTAGGTATATATTAATGTGCAATTGCATAGTATAGCAGGATTTATGATTGAGTATTTCGTTAGTATATGATGTTAGTAATAGAGAGACTTTTAATGCTTTAAATACTTGGTGGAATGAAGTAAACACTTACTGTTCAAGTCCTGATGTTGTTAAGATGATTGTTGGTAATAAAGTGGACAAGGTAAGACGAATTAAGCTGACATCATGTTCATATGAAGGTTGATCATTTTTTTTGCATAATAGGAATCTTCAAGAGTAGTGTCATATGAGGAGGGTGCTGCATTTGCCAGAAAATTGTCCACACTTTTTGTTGAATGTAGTGCTAAAACAAAAGTAGGTGTTAAACAGGCATTTGAAGAATTAGTTGAAAAGGTACTCCCCTTAGTCATATTATTTGTGGCGTATATATTAATGCATATGTATTTACAGATCATTGAGACGCCAAGCTTATGGCAAAAAGATGCTTCACCTAATTCAACTGTAAGAATGACTGGAGATAATAAGCAAGAAGGAGGAGATTCATGTGCTTGCTAGTAGAAATATACATTATAGTTACAACTTATTATTATTCTTCTTTCTATCTTTTTTTTTTTCTATAAAAATATATACATTGTCCTATTACCAAATATATACAATTGGCCGTCAGTAAAAAGATCAAAAAGAATAATAAAAGAATAATATTAGTAATACCCCCTTTATAGTAGAGCTACATTGTACAAGCTACATGTGCACTTGGTATAAAGGAATCTTCGATTGTGCTTCTTATCCAAGGGGAAAGGGGGAGTCAATTATATACGTGTGTACCTACAAAATCAAAGTGTTTCAAGGTTGCATTGTTTCCGAGTAATTATTATAAACAAGTTGTATTGACAAACAGTTTACATTAATATATTATAAGGAGAGAAAGAAAACAAGAAGCAGCCCTCACCTATGTCATTGTGTCAAGGAGCAATATTTTAGCCTTACTAAAAAAAAAAAAAAAAAAAAAAAAAAAAAAGAAGGGAGGGGGGGCCGAAAAAAAAAGGAGGGAGAAAAAAAAGAGATCACCTACATCCTATACTCCTTGAACATAATCATTCGATTTCTAGAAGTTATAGTATGGACGGTCGACTATTTAGGCGATTTTTACATGACGCACAGATTATTATTTATACATATCCCCCCTTTTCTTCTCATTAATAATTTCATGCAAAAACCCTCGGATTTATCTGTCTTTTATAGCTATTGTTGTATTATACTACGGCCCATCAATTTAATTAAGTAAACAAGAGAAAAAGATACAATCCTCCTCCGCCCTTACCCCCTGCATACAACATATACACACATAATATACGTGAAATAACAAAAACAAACATTTTAGTAGTCCCCTTTTATAAATTTCGAACATTTCTCTTTACTTTAACTTTCTTTTTTTTTCTTTCAAAGAAGAACTTAAATTCATGTACATATAAAGTATATAGCAAGTGATTGTTCTGTATTAACTTTTGTATAACAGTGTTGCAAATTAAACCTCCCCTTCCATCATGCCTATTAACGAAACTTTTCATGGATTTGTTGAAACTACTACAGATGCATTATTGCTTTTTGAAGCCTGTCGAAGAGGCTTACTTCCAAAAATAAGTAGAAGACTTCAAGAAAGAGAACGATACATTATTCGTTCTGGTAGCGTATTTATATTTGACGAAAAAGAATCTGGTATAAATACTAATATAAACAAATATAACTATATCTGACTAAAATTCGTCATGATTATAGGCATCAAACGATGGACAGATGGTCGTGCCTGGAGTCCTTCAAGAATATTAGGAAACTTTCTGATCTATCGCGAGTTAGATAATAGAGAAACACACCATCATAAACATCATCATACTTCTCCTTATGAACCCTATCCGTCTCGACACTATTATTCTGAACAATTCGCTGAACAAGAAAGACAACGCGACAAAAACCTCATAGGCTCTCTCACAGATACTTATAAGTTTCTTCCAAACGGACTCATTAAAAAAACAATCAGTATACACTTGCATGGCTATACTCAACACCTCATCAGTTACTATTCCAAAACGGATGTCATTCACGCTAAACTAAACACACCTTCTTCCACAGCAGAACTCTCCTCATTACAAATTATGCCTGATTTACTTTTAAGACAAAGCTTTCGCGTCCCACCTTCTGTTGAATTTGCAGAACTTATGCTAAGAGGACCCAAATATGAATGTAAATTTAATTTTTCACATATTTTACATAAACTCATGGTTACACATAGATTCTTCTCGAAGACCAAGTTTTGAATTTAACTCAAGAAATGCAGGTAGTAATAAAAATTTCAATATGCCTCCCTTAAGTATCATTACCGAAACTATTTTTCACAAAAACAAGTCCGAAGAAGACTATTATAACAACAACACTCGATTTTCACTTCCCTCTCCTGCGAGTATGATATGGTCAAAATCCCCTCCTCAACAATTACCTCCTCAAACTGGTTCAGCGTATAATAAACCTTACAATGATTATGAACATGCCTTTACATAACTTTAATAATAATAATAAAACGTCTGTTATTTATTTAAGAATTGCTGTGAACAGATGCCTGTCTTTGTGGCGGAAGTGGTTGAGAAGGATATTTACCGTTTCTTAAATACGCTGCATATCCTTCATACCGTTTTCTTGCATTTCCACTCCACTCACGACTAATTTGAATCGATGCAGCCCTACGTGGAATATCTACATAGGTATGATAGACTTGCTCATCTATACTTGTCGTCTTTATAGCCCCTGGATGTTCATCTAATGCATTTTTATGCACGTAGTTCTGGTATTGTTGGAATTCTGGAAAATTCTCCATGCTGGTATAGTTGGCACGATCTCCATGTGTCACGGTAAGTTTTTCAATACTCTTGAATTGTTGGGTATATCTATAGACAACACGAATGAGGGGTATCTCCTTTTTTTTTTTTTGTAATTAAAGCACTACCTTTTATATTCTCTTAGTTCTCCTTGAGTAATACTAGGCTCTAAATTACGTTGTGTAATGCCTTCAATAGTCCAAGCTGGTAATTTTTCTGTACCGTTTGCTTTCGTCTCATCTTCAGGCTCACTTTTCTCTTTAAATGGTGTCGTATGAGCGTGTGATGAAGATTTAGAAGGCCTAACAGTAAAAGGACTCATCTCAAGAGCCTCTGCCCTAGTCAGCCTATAAAAAGGGTACATCAATCCATCTTTTCCCTCCTCAATGTATTTACACTTTACTCTCGGCTTTCCCTTTTCATAGGTCTGTATTTCAGTGTACCATTCATACTAAAGGGAAACAAATAATCAAGGCTTGTGAACTTTTTATGTTCATAATATTCCACCCAATAACCTTGATAATAATCACTTGCATCAGGATTTACTGCAGGTGCTTGGAATTGCTTTGGAATCTTGAATAATTCAGCATCCTGTTCTTTTGGTTTCGTCTCTAAAACCTCTTTCTTATACCAATTTCGATAACTATACATACTAAATAAGTAGGATGACTCTATCTATCAATGAGCGAATTTTTACTCTCTTCTTTCCGCTTTTTCTAAAGGGTGTTGATTATGCAAATGATAATCAGAACTGAGCTCCCACAACATAGGCTGACCATCCCTTGTTACAAAGTTACCCAAGAACAAATTGATGGCGTCTTGTTTATCTGCATCAGAGAATGCATTCGCATAAAAACGTCGGATGGATTCAATCATGTCCCTTGGGTGACTTGTCCACTGATTGATTTTACGATAAGTTTCCATCGTATTTACTAAATGTGATCCACCGTATTGTAAAGCTATGGTATCGCCATGATCGTGAAACATTTCTGTAAAAATATTGACTGCATCTGAGTCAAAGTCAATTTTAGGTGATGCAATAACGCCCAACGCATATAGTTGGTGACCTAATGCGCACTTGCCCATCAAAAATTGGGCAGCATTGGTTCTATCAAGACAATCAATGCAGTTTGTTCTCAATACCCCAATCTGTCGTGATTGTTTCAAGCTATATTGAGTTTTAATTCCTTGCAATTTGAAGGCTGCTTTTTGCTTTACCTATCGTTTGCATTGCCACTTTGAAAGAACCCTGTAGTCTCCATCGTATTTTCTGCAATTTTTTCTAAATAACCAATCACATCTTGATCATGACTATGCATAAATCAGAACCTATCTCCTCTCTCTATCGATGATTTACCTTTTGGATGCTCTAGACATATCCCAAGCTATGTATTGGATCTTTTTATCGTCAGGTAAAAATTGATTCAGGTAGGAAATGGCTTCTTCAAACTCTTTGCCTAAAATAGACTCTCTTTTTGTTTTCTCTTTTTGTTTGATTAGGTTGAGTACTATACAAGGTGTTCCATATCGCTGGAATAGATTTTCAAAGTGAAGCGCGGCAGCTGAAAAGAATGGATCAACCACATTCACTGTATTTCGATGTGTGAGTGCGCTGGATACAAAATGGTCAAAGACACTTACATTCTATAGGAGGCTTTGGTGACATGTTCGTTGTATCTTGTGACCAGATTAATGGAATAGAGCCTCTATGTTGAACATAAGAGGTATATCTTGGATTTCCATATAGATAATCTGTGGAGTGAAATGAAGTTGTTGCCATATCTGTCACGATTTGCTCTGTTTCTACATCATTAGCTACATATCCCTAAAAATGAGGTAAATTTAAAGAATCATGATGCTATAACTAGTGGTACCTTATCATTCACACCACGTTTTAAGAAACGAGCACCAGCAAAGTGACGCGATCTTCTGGCAATTAATGTGACAGCAACGCTTCTTCCAAACACAGATATTTCTAACATAAACAAATGAGTCTCTCCCCTTCTTAAACCTTTTAAAAAAAAACACCTCTTACTTGCTTGATCCACAAACCCATAAATGATAGGTAATATCCACCCAGATCGACTATTTAAATTCTGAAATCCTGTGCTTAACAAGTAGTGATTCCACACAAACATATCATTTGGCAATAACCCCTGATCCTCAGTTTCGGTATCGCCTTTCTTCTTCAACGGTGGCTGTGTCATATTATTCTGCAGCGAATTTGTAATATCATAAGTATACGAGAAATAAAAGTTCTTTGAAAGATCCATGTTCTGAAAAGTCGACACATAGCGTGCCTCGTCCGAATTTTTATCCACGCGATGTCCTAATCCAATCGGTACCAGTCGCGTTTCGTCAATATGATAGATGTAATGACCTCCCAAGACAGCCACTTGACGCCGCTTTGTAATGAAAATCATATACCAACCTTGTGTGAATTTCACAAAGCCAAGAATACCATAAATGCTCATGGCAATCAGTTGAAGTCCTCCTACACTGAGATTACCGTCTTCAATCATTTTCAAGAGACGGGCTTTTTCTTGCTCAGAATAAAGCACATCATCTTCAATCACCACAAGGTCGTTAGGGTTCGTACGGTGTATTTGAAGCACTCGGTAACGCTGTTTAGCTTCATTAGTACCGATTAAATAATATCTCTAGACAAAATATGAGTCTTTTTTTTTTTTTTCTTTTATGCATGAATCTAGTGATGTTACAGTTTTAGTTTCGTACAGTTGAAATTGACTTAGTGTAAATCGAGGGTGGGCCCATTGTAAAGCTTCTTTCTTTTTTGAATTTGTTTGTGGAGGTGCAATTGCTTCACTGGGTAATAATGTCGTTGTAATGTTGTTTATAGAGCTTTTATTGGCAGTTTTTATTTCAGTCTCTTCTTTCTTACTCGTTACTGATACTGCTGATGTTGTTGTTTCTGGTATTTGCGTATTAAGATATTGGTCATTTAATACTTCTTGGTTATCATGAAATATTTGCGCATCTTGGTTCATTGTAAAAAAAGCCATTTATAAATAAACAAGAAGAAAAACCAAAAAATTATAAAAAAAGAGAGGTGTATTTATTATCAAAATTAGTTTTCTAGGTTTCTTTTATGAAATCTATTTTGATTCTTCAGCATCTTCGGGCTTGTTTTCAGCCTTTTCAGTTTCTAACAACAATCATGAGTATAAAAAGACAATAGAGCAGTAGTTTATAGCTTACCATCCTGCAAATCAGAAGTCCATAAAGTCAAGTTATCTCTTAACAATTGCATGATAAGAGTAGAGTCCTTGTAAGATTCTTCAGAGAGGGTATCAAGTTCGGCAATAGCATCATCGAAAGCTTGTTTGGCCAAGTGACAAGCACGGTCAGGTGAGTTGAGAATTTCGTAATAGAAAACGGAAAAGTTAAGAGCGAGACCGAGACGAATAGGGTGAGTGGGTGCTAATTCAGTTTGAGCAACATCAGTAGCGTTCTTGTAAGCATCATGAGCTTCGGTAGCAGCATTCTTGCGAGCATCACCAGTAAGGAATTCAGCAAGATAACGGTGATAATCACCCTTCATCTTGTAGTAAAAGACCTTGGATTCACCACCTTGAGCGTTAGGAATCAAATCATTGGACAAAACGTTCAAGATATCTTGACAGACTTCTTGAAGTTCAGTTTCAATCTTTTGACGATAAGCCTTGATCTTTTCAACTTGAGCAGAGTTACCCTTGCTTTCTTCCTTTTGTTCAATAGAAGAAACAATTCTCCAAGAGGCACGACGAGCACCAATAACATTCTTGTAAGCAACAGATAAAAGGTTACGTTCTTCAACAGTTAATTCATTACCCATCTATGACAATACATTGAGCAACTACTTTTTACACTTTTATATTTTTATTTTACCTTGGCAACTTCCTTGGTAAATTGAACCATTTCTAATAATGAAGACACGTATTTTTTAGTGAATGTGGACTTTTGAGATGTGTTTCAAATGTTATCAAGTGATGCTTACCATCATAACGTTCGGCTTGCTCGGCGAGCTTAGCCATATAGACATTGTTTTCACGTTCCTATTTGATAAAATGAAATAGATGAGTCAATCTGACTACGAAATGTTTATAATTAAGCATTTTGGGTAAGCCAAAAATAAAGGAAACAGATGAAAAGGAGTTAAAAAGCAAACACAACCGACTCTTTTCTTTTCTCTTTTTCCAGGCCTTTTCTTTTTGCTTTAAAGTACTTACAGTAGCCATTGGATGTTAAATTAGAGTAATTCGTTTAAATAACAAGAAAAAAAAAAGAGAGAAAATATTTTTTTTTTGAAAAAATTTCGAAAAAAAGAAATCCAGACACAAAAAAAAAAACAAAAAAAAAAAAAAAAAAAAAAAAAAACGGGAAAAAAA
>JNEK01001194.1:0-44841 GCA_000697295.1 Mucor indicus B7402 | reverse complement strand
GCGAAACTGGTAATATCTGTGCCGTCAAAATCTCTAAATGATAGGCGCTCTTTACCATACGAGCAAAAAACACTGAACAATGATGCACTATCTATTTGAAGGGCTTGAAGTTTAGTTGATGACATAGGACAGACACCGCAAGCAAACTTGGAATAACCAGTATAACGAAGAAGATCATTAGCAAGAACCACAAAAGGAATTTGATGACAAGTCAATGAATAGTGCTGTTGTTGCGGAATGTACGGTTTTAATTTTGTATATATCAGTTTACATGCTTCGAATTCCTTTCCTGTCAACCCACTCTTATCGTGAATTTGTCTATCGTTAAGTATCACTGATGAATCAAAAAATAACTTGCGTATTATTGATTTTAATTGATTTAAACGTCTTCTGGTAAGATCATCATTAGGAGGGGCCATCTCTTCCTCTTCATCAAAAAGCTCTGTCGAAGGTAATGCTTCTTCATCCAGTAAGAGGAGTTCATCAGGGCTAGTAAGCAGCTCTTTCGCAGGAGGTATAGGAGGTGTCTCTGTTGTACGGGCGGACTCTTTTTCTTTCCCCTTTCTTGACGTTGAAAGCTACAAATAAATTATAAGCAGTGAAAATGCAATGGTCATATATTTCTACACGTTGAAAAAGCGTTACCATATATGGCTGTTGTGGAGGTGGAGCAGATGAGCTTGATGATTGATCGCTTGTAGATTGAGCACTTGCAGGTACTTGTCTTCTTTGGAGTTCGTGTTTTCGCTGCTTTTCCTGACATTACATTAAAATTGTTTGTTAGCAACACTGTAACTAATCGAGCAGTAGACATTGAGGTGTCTTAAACTTACCAGGATCGTAGTGGCATTAGCAATCTCATCCTCACAAATTCTTTTTTTTTTTGATTTTGATTTAGTTCGCATGCTTCCAAGCGGGCAAGTCTTGCTCTCAATTTTTTTCAATCTGTAGCGAATTTCCCGAATAGCGAGCCGTCGATGATCCCTAGACATAGAATTTAGGCCCGCAGGCTTGTGTTGCTAATTTTTCTTCTTTTTTTCTCTTCCATGATTCGACGAATTCTCTATATTTAGCTTCTCGAATTGGTGCAAGATGAATATTTAAGAGCACATCAAGCAACTTGTTTAACATCCGGTTGAATAACTTCCGTCCAGCCCATATATTTTCAAAATCTGTGATAAATTGGTTTGTAGCTATCTCTTTCAAAGCACTTGGGATTTTCTTCATTTCCGGAGCAATCAGGCCCTCGTTTAGAAACAGGTCAATAGTTTTGTTAAATAAATGTTGTAAAGAGAGGCTTTCAACGGTTTTCTGTGCTGGCCCACGACTTAAAAAAAATGACTTTTCAACGAAATCCAAGTGTTTTTT
Source organism: Mucor indicus B7402 (assembly GCA_000697295.1). Taxonomy (NCBI): domain Eukaryota; kingdom Fungi; phylum Mucoromycota; class Mucoromycetes; order Mucorales; family Mucoraceae; genus Mucor; species Mucor indicus. The sequence continues at coordinate 43,473 of JNEK01001194.1, read as the reverse complement.
TTTGTAAAAAACGAGTTAAAACTATCGCAAAACGTGGTTGATTGCAGCATTTCTGGCGAAATATATGGTGCAGAGAATTCTAGTTCAGAATTACCAACAAAATTTGCTGGAAAGATAGACGGTATGCGAAAGCCTTGTTTGAACTCCTCGACTCTTATCTGACTGTTATTATTCCTTACAAAACGGTAATGCCGGAAGTTGGATATGAGAGAGTAGACCACGCATTGTAGAGTACTTGTATAATTGGACATCATACTGACAGCATTATTTGACCTTGAATAAAATCCATTTCGAACGTTAACAGCCAAATCATTTCGAATAAATTCAGCGACTGAAACAGTAAAAACACTGTAGGACGGTTCAACTTCTGCTTCTTCTGTTAATTGCACTTGTTGTACTTCTTGTTGTTCTTGAGTGACTTGCTGTTCCTTTTCTATGCTCATTTCAGAAACATCCTCCATTGCAGAGAGCCTAGTACGTAAACTTGCTGCGGTATCTACGCTCAAGGTCTAGTGGCCTTTCTTGTTCCGGGTGCCTTTTGTTTTCTATGATAGTATCGAAGTTCTTCTGAACAAAATCCCTCCAGTAATGACGAGGCAGCTTCTTTGTTGTATAGCCGCTGATAAATTTCAAAACGTCTCCAGGATTCGCCCTGATTTTTATATCTGCTTCAGAACAAATGGCTAAGGATAATCTTTTAACATTCAAGTATTTTGCTTTAATTTTGTTTAATTCTATTTGATTGTTTAATATTTTCTTGGTATCCTTTATAATCTTTGATTCCATTTCATCAGTAAAAGCCAACCTCGTGCGTTCTTTCTTGCCTCTAGAAACTTCTTCGGTGATATATCGCATTCGTTGTACAGTGGGACGTGGTACACCTCCTGTTGTGCTTTCTTCTTGTTCTGTACTACGCTCTCGTTTGTGGCCACGAAAAGTAGGAGCAGGAACAGAAGTACCTTCGTACGCAGTGACTTGCCATGCTTTTTTCCAAACAGGTTTCCTACAATCGTTGAGGTGTCATTTATTTTCGTGTTTAATATAATAAAAACTTACGATAATTTTTACATGTTGAAATAGACTTATTCCGTAAGGAAAAGTAAGTATGAATAAGAAAGAAAAAGAAATCAATGTTAGTTCTGAGAAGACATTTTTTTAATGATCAATCTACTGTTTTATTCCTTTGCATACTATTTTGTAGAAAGGGGTACAGTAGTCGCGCCATATAGTGCTAGCTTTTTTTCAGGCACCTCTCAGCACTAAATAGGATTTTAGCATTATATAGCGCGGTTTTTCACAGACTTGTTAGCAGAGGGTCATTTTTTCTTTGAAACTTCTAGCACTATATAGGATTTAGCACTATATAACGTAGCCTTATATATGTAACGTGGGTACTGTACAGAATTAAGACAATGAAAACTATAGCTGATCATAACGAAAGTATATTACTTGATTGTTTCATTTTGTTATAGTATTTCAGACGATATAGAGAAGTATATTCTGGCTTTGTATCTTTAATAAACATAAATACGGTGTTATTTCTTGTTCTTGTCCAGATATGATTGGTATTTACAAGTACAAGTTTTTCTTTTTGGTAAAGATATTGCCTTATTATTTTATGCTAATATATATTATAGCTGATCTTCTTGAAGTCGATATCTCTTCTCCTCCTAATGACAAAAAGGAACTATCAAATTAATAATATAAGTCATGGTTTCTTAGACTCTCCTTCCCAAGAAGTTGTTGAAGAGAGTAATAGACCCAGTGGCCATTTGTATTTCAAGAAAAATTAATAAACTCTTCAAGGAAGTTATTCTATAGTTTCAATATGTGACTCTTGATTTTTCTAGCATTTAGCGTTATTCAGAGCACCTATTGTCTGAGTTTAACGTTTATAAGCTGTACGGTACTGCACTGAAGACGATAAGAAGGTGCCTGGTTTTTTTTATCACTCTTTAAACATAGCTGACCAATCATATGCGACTAATTGTGGTTATAAATTTGGATTTAACTTTTTTTTTTTTCTCTTTTTCAAAACCAAAAAATAAAAAAAAAATGAGTCCCCAATCGAGTAGTAGTAATTATTTTCATAATGAAGCTACAGCGTCCACGCCTTTATTGAAGAATGAACCTAAAGTACGTGGAGTTCATCGAGTACCGACTTTTTTCAAATCAGCAATCCCGAACAGAAGATCGCTTTTAAAAGCGTTTGTGGATATGGCTATACACATGTTATTTGAACTTGTAATTCCTATCGCATTGTACTATATATTAAGAAATTTTGTTTCGCCTTTATTGGCCTTACTGCTTGCTGGTGTGCCTACTGCTATTACTGTTATTGTGAAAGGTTACAAAGAAAAAAAAGTGGACATGATGGGTGTATTGATGCTACTAGGTTTTGTTGTCTCAGCCATTTTGGCATTTGTTCAATCCGATCCTAAGCTCTACTTATTACGGGAATCCGCTATGACACTTGCAATGGGTGTTATGTTGTTATTGTCACTCGTTCCAATTCGCTGGCGTCACCATGTGCTCCGTCCTTTTATGTTTTATGTCGCTCGGCAAATCGCTGTTTCCAGTAATGTTTTGATGCACGCAAATACCGTGCGTGATTACTGGGACTGGTTCTGGGACTATTACCCGACTTTCCGTCATTTCTTACGTGCCATCACAGGGATTTGGGGTCTTGGACTTGTTAGTGAATTCCTTGTACGTGTTGTACTCATCAATTCTCTGGAGGATGTGGATGATGTTGTTTATTACTCAAACATTTATATGCTTTTTGTCATGATTGCTTTAGGCTTCATTACTGTGTTTAGCGCTTTATTATTGAGACATTATTTTAACTTGGAACAAAATAGGCTAAAGGTAGCTGAACGTCAATCAGAAATTGAAAGTATTATAGCTAAGGCTGCAGCTGAACAAAAGCTGTTGCAAAAAAAAGCATTACAACAACAAAAATAGCTTGAAACATCGTATTTCATACTCTAGCTCTTTTGTATACCCCTCTCCCCCTTCAGATAACAATAAAAGCGATACAAATGCTGCGTTTTTTGCTTATAGCCTATTCTCAAATTTGAAAAAAAAAATTAAAAAAATATTGTTCATCACTATAGAGTAACAAGATGCCAAAGCAAAAACAAACAACAATTGAGAAAGAGAGGAAAGCAAGGGCTACCAAAGATAAAACCTTTGGCATCAATAATAAGAACATGTAAATCTTCAAAGTTCAATACTATATTGTCTTTCCAGCAACTATATTTTTAGTTTAAATCCAAAAAAAGGGCTGAAGAAGAAACAAGAGTCTTAAGAACTTTTCAAATCTGTTCAAATACCTCAAAAAGCACTTTTCGGTGTCAATCCCAAAACTTTTCTTTGTCAATGTACACGGATTTTTGTTGAGCCTTTGTTGAGCAATATACTTCATTTGTGTATGGAGAGTCCATAAATCCCACTTCTCACCACAATCAATTAACCATCATAGAACAAAGAAACGTAACTAAGTTATCATATTGGGAGCATTTTATTTGTAGGAATAGTTTGTATGGTTACTCTTCTTATACTTTTATTGTATGCATTTTGTGCAAATTCATGTCATTCAAAAAGGAGTTATACTTTAAAAAAAAGGAAAATACGGAGGCCATTGATTTAATAGAGTCCTTAACAACGGTTATGCTCTTATCAGACTTTTACCATGTGTAATGAATACGTGCATTTAGGCAAATTCCGAAAACACTCCCAAATATTTTACGCCTGGACAACACCACATTTTTCGGTAGTCCCTCCAAACCGATTGTATGTCAAGAATAGGCCATAAAATAAAAAAAGTCAAAGTAGTTTATTGAGTTTTATCACAAGAATCAGTGAAGAACTCTCCTACTTTAAAGTTGCTTTAAAAATTTGAAAATTACTTTTAATTCGTCCAAGATTGCCTGAATTCAAAGTATAGTTTATGTAAGGGAGGCCAGAGAAAAAAGTATGCAACTGAGTTTCAAGCGTGACCACAGCAACTCTAAATACACGCGTTGTTTTAGAGTGATTCTTCGTTTTTCTTTTTTTACAATAATCATCAATGACACAAGTAGCTCCCCCTCCAGCACTCGATTTCAGTATTGACGCTGAACAAGTTCAAAAGCTCACTAACGAAATTATTGCCAAGGAACTTGCAGTCAACGATCAAGTAGCTGCTTTAAAACCTGAAGAACAAAACTATGACACTATCCTTCGCCGTCTAGCTCACACAGAGAATGAACTAGCAGGTAATACGACTAACCTCTCTCTATATATATATATAAATAATGTATACAGATACTTACATGTACTGTACTAGGCAAGGCTCAACTTGTTAGCTCTTTGAGCCAGTTCTCTCCTGATGCTGCTGTTCGTGATGCTTCAGTTGAAGCTGAAACTAAATATGACCAGTTCAGTATTGAACAAAGTATGCGTCATGACCTTTATACTGTCATCTCTGGTTACATTGCCAAAACTGATCTAAATAGTCTTCAGCCTGAGGATGCTCGCTTCCTTCGTAGATTGGATCGTAGTTTCCGTCGCAATGGCCTTCACCTTTCCGAAGAAAAACGCAACGAACTCAAGGAACTTCGTAAACGCCTAAGTGAGACTTGCATCGAATTCAATAAAAACTGGGCTCGCGAAAATAGCAGTAAGTTTATAACACATCGCGTGAAATTGTATTAATACTCTTGTACATAGCTATCAAGTTTACAAAGGTAATTCCCATATAGAATTACTGCTCCCTATCAGTTTTTTCATTGAATTTGCATATGTGTATATAGGATGAATTGGAAGGCTTAGATGACGACTTTTTAGGTTCATATACATGAAATGTTGTGTGATAATTGTAGAAGACTAATGATTTCAAATTTATCCAGGCGGTTTAAAGACAATTGAAGAAGATGGTGTCACCAAATACATCTTGACTATGAAGTAAGTGTATTCACTAAACAATCTCCCCTACACATAACTTATTAATTTACCACAGATATCCCGGTAAATGCCTGAATTTCATTGACAACACAATAATAGAGATTGATTTTTTTTTTTAATGTTCTTAAATAGATGTTCTTCCTGGTAATGAAGTAGTACAACAATTTATTATAGAAAATTCATTGTTTTTTAGTTCTCAAATTATGTAAAAACGAGAATACACGTAGACTCCATAGTATTGCCTATGAATCGAAAAATAGTGAAAATATTGAATTACTTGAAGAGGCCATTAGACTTCGCCGCAAAGCTGCCAAGGTATTAATTAAAGAAAAAAGTACAACAACTGAACTAACAGAAAAAAAAAAAAAAAAACTAGATTTTAGGATATGATAATCATGCTGCCTATGTTCTCGAAGTCAAAATGGCCAAAACTGTTGATGCTGTCCAAACTGTAAGTATATGTTAATGATGCTCTTCTTTTACCAACCTAACTGCTTTGTTCGTATGACAGTTCTTAGATGACTTGGCTACCAAACTACATGAGCCTGGATTGAAGGATATTGAACAACTCAAAGAACTCAAGAAGGCTGAAAAAGGTACATTGAAATGAAGTAATTGAGTATAAATCTCTTTCCTCAATGATGTATTAGCTTCCAGAAATGAGGAATTTGATGGTTCGTTCTATGCTTGGGATTCCAGCTATTATCAGCGTATTCTTCTCGAAAATGAATATGCTGTTGATCAGGAAGAAATCAAAAAATATTTCAGCCTTGAAACTACTATTCAAAGTATGACCAAATTCACAATGATTAAAATACGGTTGGCTTATTGCAATATATAGGAATGTTGGAAGTTTATGAAAAGGTGTTGGGTCTTAAATTTGTAAAAGTTCCTACTGAAAAAGCTGTTGTCTGGCACCCTGATGTTCAGCTCTTTGAATGTTGGGACAATGTAGAAGACAAGAGCTTTTCTGGATACATGTACCTTGATTTATTCCCTCGTGAAAACAAGTGTAGCTAAATTAGTAGAGAATGAAAAGCTTTTTTGTTTAAAACTTTATATATAGATCCTCACGCTGCTTGTTTTGGTCTTCAGCCTTCTTATATTGAAGAAAATGGTGATCGTGTTGCTCCTATTGCGGCTATGGTTGCCAATTTTACCAAACCGTAAGCGCGCAGAAACAACGATTGTATTTAATAACTAATCGTATCTTAAAGTACTGCTGACAAGCCTTCTTTATTGAAGCATGACGAAGTTGTCACTTTATTCCACGAACTAGTAAATTCCTATTCCTAGATGTTATACACTCCCTATAACTCAATTCACGTATATATTAGGGTCATGTTATGCATCACTTAACTTCTCGTACAAATTATGCTAGATTCCATGGTACTTCTGTTGAAGGCGATTTTGTTGAAGCTCCTTCTCAAGTAAGTGAATTCTTACATACAAATACACTATTAGGCTAATCAACTCAGATGTTGGAAAACTGGTGTTATGACCCTAAGACATTGAAATACCTTACTTCTCACTTTGAAACGGGTGAGCCTATTTCAGACGATATTATTGATCGTATTGTGAAGGCCAAGAATGTCAATGCGGCTATGTTTAACTTGCGTCAATTGTTCTTTGGTATTTTCGATATGACTATCCACACTTCTGAAGGTACATATGAACCCTTTTAATTGAGTATGAACTAATGTGCTATTCAATAGATGAAAACTTGAATACAACTAAGACTTATAACAACCTCCGTGAGAAGATCTCTTTGATTCCTGCCCCTGAGGTAAAACTCAACATATTTGCCTGTATACTTATTGATATTTTTATAATAGAATTCCAACGGACAAGCTTCATTCGGGCAAGCATGTCTTATTTATGACCAAATAATGATGCTAACAATTTTCATATAGTCATTTAATGGGAGGATATGATGCTGGTAGATATCTTTAAAGATTGATGTACTCAAAAAAAGAAAATAAGGATATTAAGTGGATATATAATAGGCTATTACGGTTACATGTGGTCCAAAGTGTTCTCTAGCGATATGTTCTTTAGCATGTTTGAAGAAGACACCCTCTCCCCCAAAGTTGGTTATTCATACCGTAAAAATATTCTCGAGAAGGGTGGTAGCAGGTAACGTCAAAAAAAAAAGTAGTGATAGTGATACTAATGACTGACTGAACAGAGACGGTATGGATCTTTTGAGATCTTTCCTTGGTAGGGAACCTTCTTCTGAAGCTTTTATGAGAGAAGACATTGGTGTCAGTAATTAATGTTAAAAAAAAAAGGTGTGTCTGAATAAAAGCACAATATTCTGTGTTGCAGTACAAAATTTTACTGTATGCAAATAAAACAAAACAAGCACATATGAAGCAACTTGACAACTGTGTATATACGTACTAACAATGAGCAAACAAATGCCCCCTTTCCAATTAACTGTATGTAATAGTACATACGTCTTTTGTCTATTTCACCATTTTCCAAAGTCTAACTACAGTTTTTACACTTTGAATTCAGAAGTTGTTAGACGAATCAAAATTAATTTTTAGATGTGTAGCTTACCTTTTTTAGACATAATGAAAATGGAAACTGAACAAATGGAAATTAATTTTTAATAATTTTAAACGTATTGTTAACGAAACCTGATATCAAAAAAATAAATGTATAGGAGTAGTAAAAGTCAACGTTGATTTATATAAATTAAGACAGTCTATTGTATATAGCATTGATCATATCTTCTTGCAAGTATTATGACGTATATCCTTATTTTATTTGAGAGGACTATTAGAAGCAAACATACATATAATGCGTCAAAAAGTTTTTCTTTATTGATCATCCTCTAGGTATTTACATAGAATAATGTCATGTTTGCTTTTTTCTAACTTTTTATTATACTAATATACACTTATTGATGGTTTTTTAACATTACTACGTGTTCTGTTATTAGATGATCCCGTTTGCTTTTAGAGCATTTTGAAGAAGAGTTTCTTGAACAGTAACGAATACAAAACGAATCTATGTATTTACATTATGAGTCGTGTTTACATACTCTTGTAAAATACCGACTTACATTGTTCGTGTTTGTTGCTTGTGTAAGACTATAAACAATAGCTTTATTAGATAAACAAGTAGCAAGAGCAAATGATTATTTACTGTGGGTAGATATGAAGCTTGAATCTATTTGCTTGAAGAAACCTCCATAATATATATTTAACCGCCTTGTTTATGTCATTTCCTCCTAGCATAATGTGTGAGCTCAAAAAACAAAAAAAAAAAAAAAAAAGAGGAAATAAACACATACCTCCATAATCTGGAAAGTATCTGTCTAACGGAACTCTTGTTACTTTTTCTTTAAATAAGTCCACTTTGTTGAGGAAGAGCATAACAGAAGTATGTAGAAACCAGCGACTGTTTACTACAGATTCAAACAAAGCAATACTTTCCAGCATTCGATTCTAAAGCATAGTCTATACTGAGTCTTTTTGTCTATACTTTTCTTGCAAATTATACCTGTCTAGATTCTTCTAAAAGTACTTGATCATATTCACTCAATGCCACGCAGAAAATAATAGAACTTACTGCTTCAAAACAATGAATCCATTTTCTTCTTTCTGATCTTTGCCCACCAACATCAAACATACTACAATAAAGAATAAATTTTATATACTAAATACATATGATTTTACTTACTGAATAGAGGTTTGTTTTTGATATTGAAATTTGATTTCAGTTATCCCTGTTGTCTTTAATCGAGCTCGCAATACGTCTTGTTCATTTGGAATATAATCTGGTCTACCAATTCTTCGAACATCTTCAAAGAAGCTTTCAACAAACAGTGTTAAAACGGGCGTGAATGTTACTAGTATAATGACACTTACTACGAGGCAGAATCCATCAAGTAGAAGCTACCAGACTTTTCAGTAACACAGTATTTAGTCATGGGATCAGCCCAAATGCTTTCTACAGCTTCAATGAATGTTATTTTGAGAGACGTTCTGTTATCTCCTGGAAATTTGTAGTTTTTTACTTCTAATGCGTATTCCTTTGTGAGGGGGAGGTTAAACAAACATATATTATAAAGTTAATAATAGTCCTATTTTACATTATTTACTGTGTTTTCAAAATGCAAATCAAGCTTTGACATGGCTTGTATTAAAGTCTGAATGGATTCAATTAAGTTACGGTATACGATAATTCTCCATGATCGAAGTTCGTCTTTGCTGTAGCCATTTTGGTTAATGATTTTCATTTGTTTTAATATGGTTGATTTTCCTGATTCTCCGCTTCCTAAAAATCAAATGAGTTATGTATGCTGCTGTATACGGAAAGAAAGAGACAAACCTAATAATAAAATCTTGTACTCTTGTTTGACCTTTTCTTTCTCTATTTGTTTGTCGATTTGCACGCTTCTTTCCACTTCTTTATTACTATCGTCTTTTGAATAACAAAGTCCCATATCAAAAAGTAAACAAGTTCAAAAAAAAAAAAAAAAAAGAAAGAGTGAATTAGAGAAACAAAGCATGCAAATAGCCGGCATGTAAATCGGTTTTTACGTGTTATATGTACGAACCTTGGGTGGCTACAAATGACGAAGGCATAAAATATTATTAAAATTACATGTTTGACATCAGCCAACATACATTATTTTATTCAAGGTTTGTGTGTAAGTGAACCAAGTCCAAGTTGACTTTTTGATGAATTATTAAGGAGCATTTTTAAGCCTTGTTGTGGTTTTAATATTGGTGATTCGTCATCAAAGTAACTATTCCGCCTTGAAGTAGACAAAGAAGCAGTACTTATTGAAGATAGTTTAACAAGTCTTGGTTCTTGCAGCATATGAATTGTACCTTGAGCCTGCTCAAGCATTTCTGTATACTCGTATATCTTTTTAATGATATTATAAACATTCCCATTTTGTTCTTTTTGTTGATTTTCTATAGATGCAATTCTACCTTGTAACTGATTATTTTCATAAACAATCTATATTATATTATTAGAAGCTTGTCTCCTTCCCCTCCTTTTCTCTCTATTTTATACCGAGGCTAAATCCGAATACATGTTTTTAATGGCTTGAGTTGCAAAAATGTCGGATTCTTTTTGTGTTTTGACAGCTCTTTCTAACAACACTTGAAGGTTCACATTCACTTCTTCTGTTGCAGTTAAATCTTGTTCTATTTCAGCTTAAAAATAAAGTGGTTTACAATTATTCTTTTTTTTCCGCTAAATACACTTACAAACTCTGTCAGTTGATTTATTCTACAATGATGACTGTCAGTAAACAATTCTCCCTCCCCCCCTTTTTTTTATATATATATTTTACCAAATCAAGGGAAATACGATCCATTTGCTTTATTAAACCGTTCATGTTTTTTCGGAATTCTGCTAATTCCTCTCTTGCTTTCTCCATTTCTTGTAAAAACTGTATTCTTTCCACAGGATCAACAACATTCTTACTCTGAGGCTACATGTAATATATATATATATATATATATATATTTTAAATATTTGACAACAGTTAATGTATTTTATAACCTTTATAGTGAAATGGTCAGGATCATTTGGAAATATATTATTATTCATTTGCTCTACATTCAAGTCAATAACAATCACTTCTCTTTCTAATAGCCAAAGTCTACCATTGTTATAATCTACTGATGATCTTTCTCTCTTTCGAAGAAGGTCATCTTTTTCGTATACTCCAAGATGATTCAAGGGCTAAAATTAAAGTTTTTTTTTTTAAAAAAAAACAAAAAGCAATAACAAAGAGTTGGAATCTTGCCTTGGCATTCATTTATTGCTTCATGAATTCCTTTGAAAAAAGTAATATTTACAGGTAAATAAAAGCATAAATTAATTTTATTTCTGAGTGACAGCAATACATTCAATTTCAACCGAAACGTCTTTGGGAAGACGAGCTACTTCAACTGCACTTCTAGCGGGTTTATGTGTATCAAAAAACTAGAAAAAAGTAGAGTTAGCACACACACAAAAAAGAAAAATAATAATAATAATAAAGGAAGTTATTACCTTGGAATAAACTTCATTCATAGCAGCGAAATCATTCATGTCCTTTAAAAAGACTGTTGTTTTAACCACCTTTTCTAAACTAGACCCAGCTTCCTCAAGAACAGCCTTCATATTTGACAAACTTTGTGTTGTTTGCTCCTTAATACCGCCTTGAATAATATCACCTAACATATATACATATCAGCATGACATCGTTGATTATAAGTAAGATATTTTACCTGTTTCAGGAATAGTAGGAAGTGATCCTGAAGTATAAACCATGTTGTTTACTTTAATTGCTTGAACTAGATATGAAATAAAATCAGCAACTAAGCGTCTTTTCTTTTGTTTATTGATCTATACCATAAGGCCCAATAGCAGCAGGCGCTTTGGCAGTGTCTATATTATAAAGCGCGTTACAAAAAACTGAAACAAGGTTATCGTTTGTTACTTACGAACACTGGCTAGAGTGGACATTACTCTGACAGAAGGAAACAATCTAGAGCTCAACATTGTTATCGAAATGAAAAGAAGAAACAAATATCCCGCCCTATTACACTTTTACTTTAATTTTTAAGAGTTTTTACACTTTGAAATTCAGACATCGTCTTTTTTATAGGCTCTCTTTTTGATTCCATATACGTCTTCCTCAATATGTACAATTACTGTTTTTTATTATGTCGAGTTTTTAATTTTTTTTTTTTTGAAAGAATATCATTATCAAATGAAAGCTATGAGAGAGGGGGGCCTGGTAGGCCTTCGGTGAGTGGTTTTAGCAGCATATAGTATTGAAGACTTTGCCTTACTCACAGTTTCAACGACAATGTTCTGTTTATAAAGTAAGATAATATATTTACGTAGAAGGGATCAAACGCTAAGCGAAATTATGTTTACCTTCAGCTGCAACATCTTCATAATGATGTTTGGGAGCAATATGAGTCTTCCAATTTTCTCATACAAGCTGATTTCACTCAACTTGATCAAACGGTATAGATTTGGTTATGGCGGTCTTTTAAAACAGGTAAAAAAATTCTAAAAATGAATTTTAATTTGTCCAGAAAAACACGTACATTTGTCCAATTTCCATTTTTATTTTATCCGAAAAAGGTAAGCGTATTGTCTACAAATTAATTTTCATTCGTCCAGAAAAAAACTAACATCGTCTGAATTTGTAGTGGAAACAATATATGCTAACTATTCGTTTTCTTTTTACGTGATTTCTCTTTACTAAAAAAAAAAAAAAAAAAAAAACATAAGATGAGTGTATGCATAAAGCTTCCTACTTTTTGTCTTATAAAAGCTCTCAATATTAACTTATATAACGGTCTCTCTTTTTCCATCTAGGATCAATACGATGCTAAAATTAGGGAGTTAAAAGCTAAAATAGCACGAAATGTTCGATTGCGTGATAAAGCACACCAACTTAAACCTCTATTAACCGATCGAAATGCACTTTCTCAATGCGATACGGAAATAAGAGAATGTCAGAAATCTATTGATTATTTTACTGAAGAACTTGCAAAAATAGAATCCAAAAGGGAATCCGAACCTTCAAGTGATATCAGCACTTTACAAATAAATGCAGCAGATAGGTCTTCACTTCCTCCCCGCCCAAATAGTGTTGGTGGCTCTTCTTCTTCTGAGCCTCGTGATATTAAAAAGTACTCTACTTTAGGTAAAGACCAAAAAAAAAGGAGGAACACGCTGAATAACCCCCCCTTTTTTTGTTAGACTTGCTGACAACTGAAACTGTGTATAACAAGTCTAAAGTATCTCTTAAATTACACGAACTGGAATATAAACTTGATGTTGAAAATAAAGTACTGGCTGGTATAAAGACAATGGCAGATGTTATGGATAGAGATCCTTCTTTAAGCGATCGTAAAAGAAGAAGTGAATTACAAGGTCAAATGTACGAAAGCATAGAAAAACTCAACTTACTTACAAAAGCCTTGAGAAAATACAAAAGTCTTTATATTGGTGAAGGTGATGATGACGAAGATTACGGTAACCATACTCTATTGTTAACCAGAATATAAACTAATGTGAAATATTTAGAATTAGAAACACCTCCATCAGCTCGTATGCCTCCTGGCTTTAGAAGACCTGTTACGGGCAAGCTACAACTTGAACTTATTCAAGCTCGTGGACTTGTTCATGCACCCACTCGAATGTTTAAAATGCCAGACACCATTGTATACATCAAGATTGACGGTAATATTGTATTTCGATCCAAGCTATCTCGTAATGATAAATGGTTGGATATCTGTGAAACACACGTCAATAAAGCCACTGAAGTCGAAATATCCATTTATGACCAAGAAGCTGAACGTAGTTTACCCATTGGTATTTTCTGGGTCAAGATCACAGATATTGCTGAAGGTTTGCGTAAAAAGAAGATTCAACAAGAAAATGCCCCTGGTTGGGTTCCTGCTGAAGTGTATCAAAAACAAGAGAAGGATGGTGTTTCACAGCAATTACAGCCTCAAGCACCTCAACAACCTTCGTTTGTAGAAACAACTGAGGATGGTATTCAGGCCTGGTTTGATGTTGAGCCTTCAGGTGAAATGTTATTACGAGTTAACTTTGGTAAATGCTTTGTGTTTCTTAAATCAAAGACATAGTTTATTCACCCCGTTTTTTATGGAATAGTTCGTGAAGCAGCTAACCGCCGTCCTTTGGATAAATTGGGCCGTGCTGGTGCTGTTAGACAAAGACGTGAGGAAGTCCATGAGATGAATGGTCATCAATTTGTTGAAAAGAAGTTTTACAATATTATGCGCTGTGCTCTTTGTGGTGAATTTTTAGTCAACAGTGGTTATCAATGTGAAGATTGTGAATATACCTGCCACAGAAAATGTTATACCAAAGTTGTTACCAAATGTATTTCCAAATCCAACGCTGATAAAGACGCTGACGAAGATAAACTTAACCACAGGATTCCTCACCGTTTCGAGCCTATTACAAATATCGGTGCTAATTGGTGCTGTCATTGTGGCTACATGCTTCCTCTTGGTTCAAAAGGTGCTAAAAAATGTTCAGAATGTGGTATTACTTGTCATACCAAATGTCAGCACTTTATTCCTGACTTCTGTGGTTTATCAATGGAAATGGCGAACCAAATGTTAGCTGAAATCAAGGCTGCTAATAAGCGCAAAACATTAGAAGGTGTCATCACTCCTTCTACTTCATCAGCAACTAACAACAAACAAGGACGTTTGTCTAAACAAGAAGACGATAAATTGAATGAGCAGTTATCGCAGCTATCCATGAATAAGCCTTTACCTAACATTCAACAACAGCAACAAATGTTACAAGAGCAACAAAAATTACGAGAAGAGCAGCAACGCCGTTTACAAGAACAACAACTACAAGAACAACAACTACAAGAACAACAGCGATTACAACAACAACAACAACTACTGCAACAACATATATTGCAAAACAGTCCAACTAAAGCATCCCCTCCTCCACCCGCCTTACCTCCTCATAGTCAAGTGTACTCTCCACAACAACAATACCCTATTCAAGCTAACGATCCACGCTACCGTCCTCAATCACCTTACCAACAACAGCCTACCGAAATAGTCAAGCAGCAAGAACGCCATGTGACATTGAATGACTTTAACTTTTTATTTGTTCTTGGTAAAGGTAATTTTGGTAAGGTCATGTTGGCTGAAGATAAATACGATAAACGACTTTATGCTGTCAAAGTATTAAAAAAACGGTTTATTATTGATAATGATGAAATTGAAAGGTAAAAAAAAAAAAAATTCATATTGTTACGCTTGTGTGTTTAACGATGATATATAGTCTTCGATCTGAAAAACGTATTTTTCAAGCGGCTAATCGAGCTAGACATCCTTTCTTAATTGGGCTTCAATCGTGTTTCCAAACAGAATCGCGTGTTTATTTCGTGATGGAATATGTAAGCGGAGGTGATCTGATGTGGCATATTCAACGTGAACCATTCTCGGAAAGAAGAGCCAAGTAAGCTCCTCTTTTATATATATATATATATATAAATAGTACTTACTAAGCATGAGTAATAGGTTCTATGCATGTGAAGTACTTTTAGCTTTGGAATATTTTCATAGTCAAGGTATTATTTATCGTGATTTAAAGCTGGATAATATTATGCTGGGATTAGATGGACATATCAAGGTAGCGGATTATGGCCTTTGTAAGGAGAATATGTGGTATGAAGAGACAACAGGTACTTTCTGTGGTACGCCTGAGTTTATGGCACCAGAAATTCTTTTGGAGCAAAAGTATGGACGTGCAGTTGATTGGTGGGCATTTGGTGTACTTGTTTATGAGATGTTACTTGGACAATCACCTTTCCGTGGTGAAGATGAAGATGAAATTTTTGATGCTATTTTAGAGGATGAAATTCTTTATCCTGTGAATATGTCTAGAGACTCTGTTTCCATTTGCCAACGAGTAAAAGATGTCTAATTTAAAGAAAGAGAATAGTACTGACTTTTTTTTTTATTATAGTTGCTTACTCGAGATCCTAAGAAGAGATTAGGTGCTGGTCCATCGGATGCTAAAGAAATCAAAGAGCACCCCTTCTTCCAAGGAGTTAATTGGGATGATATGCTTCAGAAGCGAGTTCCTCCACCTTTCCGTCCTACTATTTCTGGACCACTTGATACCTCTAACTTCGATGAAGAGTTTACTCGTGAAAGACCTGCTTTAACACCTATTAATAATGTCTTGAATCGTGTTGAACAGCAAGAATTTCAAAGCTTCTCCTATGTTGCTGATTGGACCCATACTGGACCTAGTTGGTAGACAAATAAACAAAGAAGAAAAAAAAAAAAAAAAGAAAAAGAAAAGCTCTATGATATTAATAATTTATTACTACTATAAATCCTCTTCTTCTACAATTGGAGAGAGTAATCCAATATTAGTTCTATCTATAACGCTCATTCTCAAATTTTCAAAGTTCTTATTGGGTAAAGTGTTGTATACTTTCTTCACCCATTCACTTTCCATTCTAAATACAACCCAAACCCATCTTCGAACGACTTCTAGAAGTTCCATTAAAAATATACTTCCGTCTAGTTTTCGGATATAAATATGTGAGCTTAATTTGAGACTCCAAGTGATGCGTAATAAAAAGTCAAGAATTATTGCTAAAAAGTAGAGAATAGGCTGAGAAAAGTAGAGCTGACGACGTATATGAATGATAGGTGAAGATTGTCTTTGTGGAGGTAAATTCACTGTTTTTTGGTGGTGTTGCTCTGTTTGTGTCTTTTCAAACGTAATAGTAACCAAGTTCCAATCCATAGATATGTCCCACCAAAATGAATACATTGAGTTAATAAAAACGCACAACATCCTATATGAAAAGACTCTTGTCATTATTTGACTATAATTGCAAGTAAAGTAGTTTACCAGAATCGAAAAATAGAATCCTCTTTTAAATACCAATAATTAGGTACGGTTCCTGATTCAGTCACATACATGGCAGCCTTCCTTTGTACAGCAGAGAAAATGACAACGGGTATTGAAGAAGTGTATTTTAAAGCATTAAAAATATGTCTTTTTTCTTTAGATTCTATGTAGTCAGATATGCATTGCTTTAGACGAATTAAATAGGGGAGACTAAAAAAAAAAAATCCATTGTTAATAAAGTAGATACACACACACAAACTGTAAAATTACCTAATTAAGAAAGGGACAACAGAATCTCGGTAATAGAGGTTATTTGTATTGTCCATGAAATAGGAAGAAGTATGCCCAGCAAATATAACACACGTAGCTATAAAACAGTCTCCAAATACATTTGAGAAACTCGTGAGCATGTCTGCAAATACTATATCAGAGAAAAACACTGGGGCAAACACGTTTAATGATAAAACCCTTTTGATCATTCTACTTTACAAGTCAATTATACATCATCTTTGATTAAGAGAAAAACGAATTACCTAATGAAACGAATGCGTTCTTTTCTGTAAAATGACTTTCCAGGCCATAATAATAAAACAATAGCTGAAAGATAAGGGAACATGGCAATAGTTGATGATTGATAAATCCAATAAAGTACAAGATTAATTAGGACAATGAGTGACAAGATACTTGATAAAAAGAAAATGGCTTTGTATAAAGGTGTCGTTTTATCAGTTTGGTGAAGCTGTAGTAAAGCAACAGGATCTATATTGTATTTTGAAAGAAGAAGTAGATTAAGTCCCCATCCCCATAAACCTATTGAAAATAGTACAATGGGCCTATATGTAATAGGTAAGATGACACTCTCTACATCCATGTAAGTTCAATGTTTTTTAAATGTTTGAAAAAGAAAAAGTTATAAAACGCTGTAAAGAAGAGGATATTGTTTTCAAATTCAGATAGAGGTTCTTGCTCAGCATGCATTGGAAATTGTGATACAGCAAAGTTCTATGTAGTAGCAGTGATAGAAATGGTTCCAAATTAGCTAAAAGGTCTTTTAATCATAACCTTCTTTAGGAAGATTAGCCCAACATACATAGAGGATCTATAAGTGTTACATTTGGTGTAGATAGTCAAAGCTTGGTTATACACCCGCATTTGTAAGAAGGTTTTATTTATGTACGATTTACTATATGTGTTAAATAAGGTATACAGGGTAGTTGATAATATGTTCTTTTTCTTTTGATATGTATATGTAGAATATGGGAAATATGCTGTGCTGGCGATGTTTAAGCCGTGAGGTAGAATCTATATTTGAGTTAACAAGCATGAAAGAAAACAATTACTTGTTCAAATACTTACTTTTTGTTTATCAAGTAAAGCAGTAAATTGACATTAACAACTGCCATTCCTTCCAAGACTTCCTTTTTGCTGACACCTTCATACTGTGCATTTAAAAGTTCTTCATACTGAACGTCAACATGTAGGTGTGTGCTTGTCATCGGAAAATTCGCTTCAAACGCAATAACTCCGGGACAATCCATCGACAACGTAATCATGATCTTTGAATAAAACTTTTTATCAACGCCCACTAAATCTACAATGATACCGCGTTCATAAAGATCTTTAGCAGAATATTTGAAGGAACTATATTTAGGCACCAAACCACGCTTTTGTAAATTCTTCATATGAAAGTATTGTCTTGTAAAAGGAAGTACGAATCGTTTCTTTTCGCCTCGCTTCTTGGCCATGTTTTCAATTGACGAATCCCAGTATTTCTTGAAAGCAGTATATTGGCCCAGTAGAAATTCATGTTTTTCTTCAAGGTTAGCAAGTATATGCTGCAGTTTCTGTATTTCGGCGTTTCTTAACTTTCTACGTTCGCCTTTCTTCGTAATGTCAACGGCAATCATATTAATGATACTTTGATATCCGGGGCTTTCAGGTATAATACCATGTTTCATTAGATGACTATGGAGTCCGTAGGCAAACGATTTCAATTCCTTAAAGCTTAGGCTAAAAAAAAATGTTTAGAACATATCATCTTTTGTGTGTGTTCAAACTTACGATTTAACATCCATGGCTGCTGCTTTGTACCCGAACTTAAATTCTCTTTCACGAAGTGCCATTTCAATTTCTTTCTCGGTTCCTTCAGATGGAAAAGCCTTTTCACGAACGACACACCATGTCTCTTCATCTTTTTCAGTAACAGGCGCCTTCAAGATATCTTCTAATGTAGGTCCCGACTGGACTTGAATGACCAAGATAATCAATCGTTTGGCATCTAAAAGCAATTTTTTTACATCGCCTTCCATCTCTGGAAGCACATTGTCACGGCGGTCACTCAATTCCAAACGCAAAAGATGGAGAGCGGTATTGTTGTTGGGAACGACTGGAGCCTCGCCTAAATCGGACAATATAGAATGGAGAATTCCAGAGGGTTTGCGTTCAATAGCGTCTACGTTTTCTTCGAGCAAGTGATGCATATGGTAGAGATCAATGGGGTGCACATAAACAGTAGGTTTTTGCGTATTTGTATAGTCTGAAAGTTCACCAAGACCAAAATGTTGTTCCGGTTCTTCGACATCTGTCAAGTCCAAAAACCATTGGATGAATCGAGGAGAGACGGACATGATATACTCGTTCAAAGCCCTTGTTGATGGGATATTAGTAAGACATTTTCCGTTTGAGATATACTGCAGAGTCTTTGAGATTTCAGCCAAGTTATTTCTTTGAAGAGGCGAGATACCATGGTTAATTGATATATATTGTTCAGGCGCAGTAATCACAGGACTCAAGTAACGGTAAAAGATAAAATTGCCCAAGATTTTGATAATATTTTCAGGATCTTCTTCAGGGAAAGTATACTCCATGACCAAACGAAGCTCTCTGGCAATGACACGCATACCATAGGGCATTGTATCGACGGTTTTAATGATAGCACTTAAGAACTCTCCTGTTAAACGCATTAGGTTATTCATATGATCCGATAAAATTCGGATCACATCAGGCTCACGAAGCGCTTGGTCCAAAGAGACTTCAGGGGCACGCTTTGTTGGTTGCCCAGTAGCCGTTTCTTCGTTTTGAATGCACTTGCGGTAAATAACAATAGGGTTGGTTTCGAGATCAAGACTACTATCACTTAAAACTTTGTCTATCAAGTCTTGAAAGAGTCGTGTGAAAAATGCCCTTTCTCTAGCACCTCTGTTGACCTGCACTACAAGTTTCATAAAAGTATAGTTTCCACGCATAAATTCTTGTGGGCTGCTGACCCGTTTCATTTCTTGGGAAATACAAGCTTTGCAGAGATTGATTAGTAAGCACTCTTCACGGCTGTTGGTACCGTATCCAAATAAAGCGAGCACAGTATCATCGATTCGACGCTGGCCTTTCTTCTCACCATAAACTTGAGCACCTGTAATTGACATTAATCGTGCAAGATAGTGCGGCTCAGTTTGAAGTAAGTATACTAATTGCTGATATAATTCTAACTTTTCTCGATGTGCTTTATCCACGCCACGTAGGTCATATGGATTTGTTGATGAATTGGATGACAATAATTCAGAAAATCGTTGTTGTTGTTGTTTTTTTCTATTCAAGTTGAAGAACGTATTGTTGAATTTGACAACTTCATCAGAAGTCATTGCGTTTTTAAGACATAAAGCGATTTGAATATCCATCATACTGACATGTGCATCCAAAAGATTGTTATTGCGAATAGACTCAACCACTTTTTGACGAAGCTCCTCTATAATCAGGTCCTCATTAAAGTCGACGTCATTATTGTTAAACATATGCAATACACTTTTGACTACACCAATAGAAGGATTCTTTTCTGATTTGAGCTTTTGATAGGCTCTTTCGTGGTATTCTGCACTGTATGTACCTTCGACACCCACCTGTCCGGCCAAAATATTGCTTTGTTCAATACGATATTGCTTGTTTTTAATCGCTAAATGACGTCTGCACGTAGCTTGAAGTTGTGTGATAAAATCCTCAGAGTCTCTAAAGTATTCTCTTCGCTTTTCACCAAATTGGCTATCCATATATCCGGTAAAGATACGCGATTGCATGTTTTGCACAGTTGATTGAAATGCATGATATCTTTGCTGCTCTTTTACGTTTTGTAAGTTGCTATTATACATATAAGCATGTGCATAACCTTGTAAGCCAACCTGGTCTTGATCATTATCCCAATTTCCATAAGAAGCATTGGAGATATTATTGTGGCTGGATAAATCATCTTCATCTTCATCTGAATCCAGTGCTAAGGCTTCAGATCCAGTGTATTCCATTCCAGAATCTGATAAGCTTACAGAAGAGTCATTTCTAGCGTCTAAAATAAATCAATCAGTATTGGATTGATGGTGTCTTTATTTTTTTTTTTTACTCACCCAAGAACTCAAGTATTTCCATCGGGCGAAAGGTAGACATATCATTTTCGTCATCTAGTGAGGATCTTGATTCTGAGTCAGATTCATACAAATTTTCTACGAACAGCTCTTCAGGGTTATGTGCCTCTTTAGTAAGTTCTAAAGTAGCAGGTATTGGCACTTTATCATCAATGACTGTAGGTTCTTCAATAGGTTTGAAAGAGTAGATTTGTTTTTTGTTCCCATTTAATTCTTTTTGAAGTGAGGAACTGAGGTTTTTGAAATTGGGCATTGATGCACCTGATTTCTCCAAGTTACGTTGAGTAGCTACTAGTACTTCATTTGAAAAGTTGAATTCATCTTTCAAGTTTTTAATCTTTGGAGCATAAGAATTTGAGTGTAACAAGTGACTAAGAATAAAAGATATTAGCTTATATTGACAAGGGTGAAAGCGTCATACCTTAGAGCGTGAATACAGTATATAACTTTTGGCATATTCTTTCCATCATAGATATCTACAAACTCAAACAAGAAAATAGAGGGCAAACCAACTTCTTTAACAGCATCCAAAAAGGCATTGATATTATTTGAACGCAGAAATTTTAGTTTTTCATCACCAGAGATAATATTTGGAATGATGCTTGGGTTTATTCTTCTTGCTAGTTTTGCTAGAACTACACCATCGTGTATGGTTTTTTCGAGTTCCATAATAGAGGCTTCTTTAGTGTTGTGATCATCAATTTTTTCATTCAAGAAGTTTTCGATCCATCTAAATAAAGTAAGTGTAAATATTACCAAATATGGACATTTGTTTTGTTTTGTTATTTCCTTACTCTATTGCTTCTCCAATATGACATAAATACTCGTGAGCTTGTACTAAATTTCTCATCTTGTCTGCCCATCTGCCATCATTTCTAGTCTCTTCTGCTCTCAATAGACGGATACGATCTACATGAAAAGAAGCATGTAAGTCATTTTCACGCAAGCTGATTCAATCAATTTGACTTTACTTGTTCCTATTTTAATAAAAGTTAGCTATTTTCAAAATCACTGCAATTCTATTGTTGTTTTACCTGCAACGGCGTCTTCTTCAGCTAAGTTGATATTTCGAATTGTTGATACGCGATGCATTGGTCTTATTATGTAGGAAAAAAAAAAAAAGAAAAAGAAAATAGAGATGAAAAGAAAAAGAAAAAGAAAAAGAAAAAACAATAACAAAGTTGGTTTGTTTATAATACTGACAGGCCGCTACTAAATGCACTTGCCTTGTGCCACTCTTCTAACGTATTTTTAAACCCCAATTCTAAAATTGCCCCTTTTGGAAATTTGACAACATTACCAAAGGAGTGCCCATACATGCTTTTTTGCAAGTATTATAATACATGTTTATTTAATAAGTATTAAAGATTAGCAAAATCGCAAGAAGCTTATACCTTATTGATTCTTTGCTCTTTTGCAAAATCAAGCTCACGATATATACATTCAACAGCATTCCTTGGGCCGTTCTCCTAACAAAAAAAAGGACCAATCAGTAACCTGTTCTAGTCACCATTTAGTACTTTTTTTTTTTTTTTTGTTACCTGTCTAATATTTTCGCCTAGCTTTTGAGCTTTCACAATCAATGCTGTATTTTGTGTGATAGTTTTTAGGGCTTCTACCAATTGATTTTTGCTTAGTTTGTTTAGACAGATACCAACTTGCAACTCTTCAAGGCGCTGTCCCCAAAACCTTTGGTCTCCAAAGAAAGGTTTAATAATGGTTGGTAAACCAGCTCTTAAACCAGCTGCGGTAGTACCTGCGCCACCATGATGAACAACACCTTGTATTTGTGGGAACAGCCAATCATGGGGTATAGAATCAATGTGGTAAATGGACTCAGGGTATTTGTTTAGTAACACATCACTGTCTTCTTCTTGTTCAGCTTCTACTTGTATAATGTGCTCTACATCACTGACAGACCTTGACTTTTTGTGTGTTGTTGATTTGCTATTTGCAGCTATGCGTGCAGACCACCCTTTACAAATAATTGCACGAACATCGGCTTTCAGGACAGCCTCTACAATAGTACGCGTTGTCTCGACTGGATCAGGAACTATAATCGACCCAAATCCAATATACACAATAGGCCGCTTATCTTCTGAGCGATCTAGAAATTTGACCAAAGAGTCTTCAGGTTTCCATTTCATATCTGGGTTATCCAAAAACCAATAACCAGTGCAATGAATGTAGTCGGGCCAATCCTTGGGTGGGTGAACTACAGTAGGACTGAAAGAGTAGATATGAGGTACCTTCCATAATTCCAAACGATCTGGATTTGTCGATGGAAGATGTAACACTTCTCTACGGAACCGATTAACATATTTTGCAGTGCCGGCCCAGAGAGCCATATCAATCATCACGTAGGTCATGTCGTTGTAAATACGACCACCAGCTGCAGAATGAATAGCAAATGGATGAGGAAACTTGGTAGTACGTGTAAAGGGAAAGGGCATGCTACGAAAATAAGGCACCCTGAGCTTTTCAGCCATATGAACACCAATCATAGCACTTGGACTTTCAATAATTAGATCCGTTCCTTGACATGCGTCATAAGCTGATTGAAGCAAAGATTCAAACCAACTGTAAAACTATAGAATAGCATATAATCAACATAAACAGAATTACATGACATCAAAGGAGACGGCTTACGAATTTTGTGCCTTCTCGTATAAATGAAACAGACAAAAAGCTATTATCAATACATAGTTTCTATATGGATCAAGTTGTCAATTGGATAAGTATATGTAAATAATTGAATAACCTCTCACCATCAAGTCACCAGGGTCTCCTCCAATAGACCTAAATTCAATGTTGTGCTGAGTGATCCAGTTTTCATATTCTGGATGCGTGGCAATACGACAAACATGCCCATCCTTTTGTAATTCTTTACAAAGCGCAACATAAGGCTGTACATCACCTCGAGAACCAATTGTTAAGCAAGTAATATGTAGAGGTTGTTCAGGAGCCTTGTACTTTATAGAGGACTTTGTACTTGCAGATACAGAAGATAACAATGGAGGGCCATCTGTACATTACTCAATGGTTTGTTCCCAAAAATAAAAAAAAGACAATACAAGCTTACCATATTCGACAGGTGGTGCGACATGGTCTTCTTTATCTAGTAAAAGACTACTTATCGACATTGAACGTGACTCTCTAGAAATGATAGACCTATGATTGCTCCTTTAGTCATATAAACTAGATCTATGTGTTTTATATACCCATTATCAAGAATTGTCTTTCCATCTACTTTTAGTCTACATACAGAATAGCAGTAATTTCGTAATTTCAAAGTCGAAAAATCAAAATATATCTTTATAAAGTCAACAATAAACATTCTTTTTATATACTAGCATTACATACCTCTTCTGTCAAATTTTTGACAACCATCGTCATACCATATGTC
Organism: Mucor indicus B7402; assembly: GCA_000697295.1. Lineage (NCBI taxonomy): Eukaryota > Fungi > Mucoromycota > Mucoromycetes > Mucorales > Mucoraceae > Mucor > Mucor indicus. The sequence goes on along the minus strand of JNEK01001194.1, from coordinate 19,302 downwards.
AGATAATAGCTTCTTGATTTGAGTTTAGTCATTTGTATCACATCTCCCCAAGGCACAATTAATTTCTGCTGGCCTGCCAATATTTTACTTTTAAAGCAAAAATGACTATCCGTAATGTAAATCTTTCCAGAATAAGGAATTGTTCTCCAAAAAGATGCCTTGAACACTACATCAAGATATTATTACAGGTCGTCGCTTCTTACTTGCAGTTCCTTACCTGCATCAACGGATTCTGTTTTTAACAGCATTGGGAAGTTTGCGTTCAAATGGTCGTTCATTGCTTCCTGCTCTTTTTGTTTCAACTCAGGATGGATATCATTCAAGCTTGAGTAATAATCTTTGGTTAAGTTTGCTAAATCTTCTTGATCGTCTGAATCGTCTTCTTCTTCGGCATCGTCATTATTTTGTGATAACTCTTCGTTAAGCGCATTTAACATCTTTTCATTCAACCATATAGGTCCCTTAGGATGACGATGTTGAGTCTCGTTTATATGTTGTTGGTTATAATAAATGTCATTGCTTCCAGGCGCAAGTATATTTCTCGTACTATGCATAATTATGGACCCCACGGTTCTGGCACGGTTTCGCTTTGGCGGTTTGTCCTTTTGTTCATCCTGATGAATTATCGAGATGTCTGCAGTCAAATCATTCACCGTTGTATCGTTAGAAATAGGACGACTCAGTGCTTTTGCACTACCATGCGTGTTGTTGTTGATTTTATTATAGAGATAGGCTGGAGACATATGATGTCGGATATTACTGAACGAACTTCCTCTATTTCTCTGATGTGCCTCATTGTTTTTCTCTGATGTATTGTCCAACTGTTTATTTTCCTCATTTTCAAGCGATGATATATTACTGTTATCAGTTCGAAGAACTTGGGTTTTGATCACATCTGAAACTGCACGGGGTATCTTTGTAAATGAATAAGATGCCGAAGCAGGTCTCGTTTTGTTAGCAATAACAACTTGGTTATCATCTGATGATTTTTGCTCTTGTGGCTCCATATCAGTGTCGTCTTGTGGTACATCTTGAAGGTCATCTGCACTGTTTTTTACCTGTGAAGGAGATTCTATATTACCGGTCGACCAATTGAAAAACAACGATCTTCGTTTGATTCTATTTGCCAAGGAGTCTGAGGAAGAAGAGCTGGTTTCATTCTTCTTTTTGTCTAAAGGGGGAGCAAGAGAGAGTCGGTGAAGTAGAGATGAGGGTTCTTTACCGGTAGAGCTATCATCGTCTGGAACCAGTTCGTTTGTTTCCTCCGTAGCTGATTGTTGCTCAGTTGTCGGGTTTTGGCTTGCTCCTGTCATATTGATTAACTTGCTCATCAGCATAGTAGGGAGAGCTGCGGGTGAAATGTTTTCTAAGAAGCTATCGAAACTTAAAAAGGTGCCAGTGCTACTAGAATTGGGTGGCTCTTTGCTGTGACCATCGATGGACAGTTGCTTTTGATAACTGGATGCATTTCTCCAAGCTTCTGTAATTTCATTAAAAGCGAAATCAATGTCTGGGAAAAACGCAAAGTAATACTACATAGACCTGTTATTATTTTGCCATGGACTTTGCTTTAATGCTTACGTCTTCGTTCGAATCTTCTTCAAACTTTACTCGAATATTGGCAGCAAATTGAAATACCGAGGGTTTATCCACAGTGCTTACTTTAGAAAATGGCAAAACTATTCGAACGCTGTTTCCTGTGTGCTGTGATACAAAAACGCCTTTTCTTAGTTCATCCAGCCACTCTCTTTGGGATACCTCGGAATCAGCAATCAAAGTGTAATGATGATGGGTACTCGTGGATAAACGTATGCCGAACTTTCTTGTATTTGATGATTCTATCTTTGTAATGCATTTCAAATCAACGCTATTTAAAGGGGAATATATTGTTTCTGTTGAGGTATACCATGACAAAATATTTTGCTTTAGCTCAAAATAGTATCGATATGTACGAGGTGAAGTTCGATGATTTTTCTTTGACAAGTAACCTGCCTTATGTGGCCCTTTCTAATAATATGTAAATAACGAACAATAAATGTGCACTTTTTGTTCACTAGACGCTTACCTTTTTCTTTGGTAATGTAGCATAAAAACATATGTAGTTGGTAGTAAGATACATCCAACCTGGTATCGTGACTAGTCGAATCAAATAACAAGGAAATTCTATATATAACAAAGAGTTTAGTAACAGCAAAAGAGTCTCCATTGTTTGTATCTACCATTGATTAATGTCTCAGACTCTGGTAGCTCAAATACAGTCTTCAGTTTGCTCTCTAATGATGTATTGGGAATATCATCAAGTACCATTTCTGCATCTTCTTTTTCTACTTCTTCTTCGCTAGTAATGCATTCAATCGACATTTCTGACATAGTCCGTGTTAAATTTGGTATAGGACGCTTAGTGTCTATTTTACACTATTGTTATATTCACTTTTCTGCAGTAGTAGTCGTAATTATTACCGTCTGATGTACTTTCTTCTTTAAAGTCTTCTTGAGGACTTTTGAACTACATAAGAATTAGTTTGCTTTGTCCGTTTTTCTTCTTCTATAAATCATGTACCTCTATATCGCTCATATCTTTCAAGAAAACAAAGTGAAGTAAAAAAGAATGAAAGAAAAAAAAAAAAAAATAAAGAAAAAAAAACAGCAGCATTATCGGACTTCAAAACTGACATCATCATCATTGACTCAATTGATTAAAAACAACAATTACACATTATCCTGTCATAGAAGAGAACAATAAATGCAAAGGTCCATATATAGCTAACTCTCACAATGAATGACGAGTAGACGTAGAGTGAAATTTATTGTGAGGTACAAACAGACAAGTACTAAGTTAGAAAAAAAACAGTCTATATATAATATTCTACCACTCGCATTTAATCGTCTTTCCGGTGCAAATCTGTCAATGAGAAACAACAGATCGACGATGAGCTGGTAAAACGTAATTAGGCAAGCTAATTAAGAGCATGGAACACCTTCCTTAGTACGATGACACTAGAGTTACACGACAATTCTTACACTAAATATTAAAATTAACAGTCATGGGCAGGTATAGAATATTATAGACTAACTACCTTAACATTTAACTAATTAAACTTGGTTATACCTAGATCTTTCTGTTGTAATGCCTTTGATACCGCTCTTTTTCAGCACTCCCGACTGTATCTCGCAGAAATACAGTGCATCATATAATGTTAGCAATTGTACAGTAAACTTTAAATTTACTAACTTTTGTCAAGTGATGAATCAGTGCGCGGGAAGTTGGACTTTTTCTCTAGTTATCACACAGTGTTGAACAATAAAGATAAATTCTACCAAAGTTGGTTACACTAAATGGAATCAAAGAATAAATGTTCCCAAGAAAAGCTTAGAACTGTGATTAAATAATCTATTGTATTTTATAGGAGATAATTTACATAGGGGAGGGGGATTACAGATATTACATAATTTTTTTAAAAGTGAATGATTTGGGAAGTAGGGTATTGTATCAGTGATTGCCTTAATTTATCACGACTGTATTCCCAATCAACATCAATTTCTTCGTCAACTTCAAGAATCGTTGACCCTAAAATTTGATGTACCTGGAATGCTAAAGAGGGGGTAGGCAAAGGTTTCTGTTCTTCTTTTTCTTCCACTATCACATAATCATTCGTATTGTGCCAGAAGGTTGTTGTAATATTATCAGCTGGTGAAGCAGGCATGTGATCTGAGTTGCTGTCTGATGACGAGCTTAGTGAGTCTGTTGACTTGTTATTCTCTTCTACTTGAGATGATAGTGTCGTAGGTGAACCAACAATAATGGTTGAGGAGGATGAAGACTTGAATAAAGAGGATAGTCTTTGACGCATTCGAGAAGGTGTAGCAGAAGCTAGTGTTTGATGGTGCTCATTATGAGTGCCAGTGATAATTTGAAGTGAAGTACGCTTCTTTTTCTTATCTGATTCATTGGTGGAATTACGTCTAAAAGGACTAAGGCTGCGAGTAGGTATCATTATTTAGAGAGAAGAAAAGGAAAAAGAAAAAGGGATACACCTCTATTTTTATATCATTATTAAGATTATTTTGCATAAATCCCATAGGTTCTTTTGAAGTAATTCTTTAGCTTTATCGGGTAATTGTCATCATACTGGACTTCTTACTAAAAATATTTTTTCCCTTTTTCCTTGTGTAATCTTGAAAAAAAAAAAAAAAGAAACGCAAAAACCTTCCCTTATATCTTTACACACATTACCTGTTTATCTTACTGATACTCTATAGTATCAAAAGATAGAAAACACTGAGATTTAACCTTCGTTACTGCTTTTAAATTTGACACACATGTACGTATATTTGAGACCTATGGCAAATAATACTTTCCAAGAGAAACTTCTTCCCACAACACACACAACTGCTGGATTTAGATGTAAAATGTCATCTATTGAGTAAGCTATTTTCATTGCTTATAAATACTATCTTTTTTGATCGATTCCAAGGTTATCTTTCGTTCTCGGGTAAACATCTTTAAAAACGTAGTTTATTGGTGCATTCGGATTTACTCGCATATTCAGGTACAAAGTTCAGCTTCCTCCCCCCCCCTAAAAACGTGGGATTCTTAATATCATAGGCAGAAAACAGAAAGCTTCTCAGGATACAAGTTAATAACTATATAAATCAAATAAGCACAGGCACAAACTGAGCTCTAGTATACAAAATCCATAGTTTAATAAGAAAAGTCTTAATTCGGTTTCAGTTTCAAAGAAAACAGAGTGTATTCTTCTACCAAAAAGCTTATCTAATATAGACATGTTATTTCTGCTGGTATAATTATTTGTATACAAAATGCCTTGATGCACACCATGTATGCCTACTTATAACATCACGCCAGTTATTGTAATAACTTCAAAGTTCATATGCTGTCACTTATAAAACTAACGGCAAACATTCATTGGTAGGTCTTGCTTTCATACGATTATAGTAAAATTAAAGCGAGATAAATACAGTCACAGTGGCTTTTCCTTCATAATCTTGGAGAACTTGCTGAAAAAAAATAATTGAGAGTTTTTTTACATAAATTAAACAAATAATGCGCCCATTGACACCAGAAGAAACTACAGCGTTTTTTGAAAAGCTTGCCAAATAGTAAGCATTAATCACACTGATCTTTATGAATATAATCCTAATGCTTTCTTTCTTTACTATTAGTATTGGTCCCAACATTAAGCATTTACTTGACAGACCTGACGAAGCATATTGTTTCCGTCTTCAAAAGAACAAAGTGTATTACCTTAGGTAGAGAAAAAAAGGAAAAATTAAAAAGCAACCTTTTTCTGATGATTCTATTTGTTGTTTAGTGAATCTATGATGCGTATGGCAGTTAGTGTTGGTCGTGATCAATTAGGTTCTGTTGGTGTCTGTTTTGGTAAATTCACCAAAACAGGTAAATTCAAGCTTCACATTACAGCCCTTGACTATTTGGCACAGTATGCCAAGGTAAAAAGAAATACGTTGTGTTGGTGTAGAAATAAGAATTAATTTATTTTATTATGTTTAGTACAAGATCTGGATCAAGCCTAATGGTGAAATGTCTTTCTTGTATGGTAACCATATTGTCAAAGCACACTTGGGTAGAATCACAGATGATACACCTGAACATACTGGTGTTGTTATCTTTTCAATGTCTGATTCTCCTTTGGTAAGTAAAAAAGAAAAAGCATGGTTTGTGCCAGAAATCTAAAAAAAAGGATGATTAGGGCTTCGGTGTTACAGCTAGATCAACTATGGATATGAAGAAGCTTCAACCTACCGATATCATTGTATTCCACCAAGCTGATGTTGGTGAATACCTTCGTGAAGAAGACACTTTGTTTTAGATTAGTTTGACTGTTTTTAATTATCCTCCTCATATCATCCCCTCCTTCTCCCTTGAATGTGTATAATAAAAATAATATAATATATTGAAAAGAAGCTATTTTGAATAAGTTATCTTATAAAACATAGTTACTAAAAACTGAGCTGTGTTTATCTTTTTAATGGACAATAGCAGAGTGCTCTTCTACATCAGGCCCAGGGAATATTGTCTACTACACTTTTAGCTGGCCCTCATCATGATTTATTGATAATTACGTAACAACATACTCTTTGCTCAGACGTGCTATTTAGTTCCATAGATTGCCCTACCAACTGAGCTTATGTCTGTAACTTTAATACAAGAAGCAGTACCCTTTTTTTTGGGTCTAATGCTACTACTTCACATTGCAGGGTCAAAAGATCGCCCCTACGTCGCAGGGTTACACAGTAGATATGGTTACTTATGTTGTTAGGAGTACAACAATAACAGAATTGAATGTGACCCAAAGACCATAAAGAAGTTGAGATAGGAACTGACCAGCAGATGGCGAGCTAACAAACAATAATAAACTTCGTAATTGAAACGGCCAAGTACTTAAACAAAGAAGAAACTTTTAATGGATATCTTTACGTTGTCCTCTGTAATTTTCAGTCCCAGTTTGGTATTCTCTTCAAATCATAAAATTACGCTCTATAAATATATCAACTATGAGTTTTAATAAATTCAACAATCACTGATGTCATGGCAACATCATGACCTCAGAGTGATTTTCGGGACCTTTAAATTTTGTTCCTTTTCTTTTTTAAATATTTCTATTTCATTTCTTCTTCTTTTAGATCAATAAAGGTAATAGAAACGAATCCTATTGTATCCACTGTTCTCATAGTACATTGAATCTTTAGAATACTACACTTATAACATTAAAAAATGGCTGAATTCGTAAAACTTTCAATTTTTGGTACCGTTTTTGAAGTAACTACCAGGTAAAAATATAAATTATGGCTAACAATTTGGGAAATCTTACACATTATGTTAGATACGTTGATTTGCAGCCTGTTGGTATGGGTGCATTTGGTTTAGTTTGGTAAGAAATAACAACAGAGTTATGAAAAGGGGACGAGAAAGGTTAATTGTTGTTGTTTTAGTTCCGCAAAGGATCAACTTACAGGCATGAACGTGGCTATTAAAAAGATCATGAAACCATTCTCTGCTCCCGTTTTGGCTAAAAGAACATATCGTGAATTGAAGTTATTGAAAGCTTTAATGCATGAAAATGTAAGTTTATTATGACGATACTAAGGAATAGTCTATCTATTTACACCTTTTTTTTTTTTTTTTTCCTTAGATTATTAGTCTTAGCGATATCTTCATTTCTCCCTTAGAAGATATGTAAGTTGAACACGCACACACACACATACTACCCACAATATCTTATTTAAGCATTGTTGCATATAGCTACTTTGTCACAGAACTACTTGGTACAGATTTACATAGATTGCTTCAATCCAGACCCTTAGAAAAACAATTTATTCAATACTTTTTGTATCAAATTTTGGTAATGTATAACAAATGACGTATTGGTTACACCTTCCATACTCAAAAAAAAAATTTTTTTTTTCTTTATTATTTCAATATTATAGAGAGGATTAAAGTACGTTCACTCTGCAGGTGTTATTCATAGAGACTTGGTAAGAAGAAAAAATTACATTCACTGCTTTGGTATTAAAAGAAAAAAAAAAAAAAAAACTACTAGAAACCCAGTAATATCTTGATTAATGAAAACTGTGACCTTAAAATTTGTGATTTCGGTCTCGCTCGTATACAAGACCCTCAAATGACAGGCTATGTTTCTACAAGATACTATCGTGCACCTGAAATTATGTTAACATGGCAAAAATATGACGTTGCAGGTAAAATCATATATTTTCAAGTTGAATTATCTAATACAATGTAATTTATAGTGGACGTATGGAGTGCTGGTTGTATTTTTGCTGAAATGTTGGAAGGAAAGCCTCTCTTCCCAGGAAAAGATCGTAAGTATCTCCTTATATCAAAAAAGGGAGAAATTATTTATGTATTTGATAGATGTCCATCAATTCTCCATTATCACTGAACTTCTTGGTACTCCTCCTGATGATTTGATTGCCACTATTTGCAGTGAAAATGTAAAATCTTTTTTTTTTTGGTATAACAAGCCCATGCTAACATTGTATTGTTTTTAGACACTTCGTTTTGTTAGAAACCTTCCCAAGAGAGAACCTATTCCTTTTAGCCAAAGATTTGCTGGTCAAGACCCCGAAGCCATTGATTTATTAGAAAAGATGTTGAACTTTGATCCTCGTAAACGTATTACTGCTGAAGAGGCATTAGCACATCCTTATTTAGCTCCTTACCACGACCCCACCGATGAACCTTCTGCTCCTGAAATGTTCGACTGGTCCTTCAATGAAGCTGATTTACCTGTAGATACATGGAAAGTCATGATGTATTCCGAGATTTTGGATTTCCATAACGTTGATAATGCAGACACAGCCAACTACTTGAATAGTCCTCTTACTGGTAATGTAGGCAATATGCCCATGATGGAAGGCCAATACATACAACCACAGTAAAAAAAAAAAAGATATTCTTGGAACAAAGCTGTGTATATTTTGGAAACGTCTTTTTTTTTTCTTACTTTTATGTATTGTATTATATCTATCTTCTATTAAAAAAAAATCATTCAAATCCTTCATTTGCCTCTTTCATTCTGAGTTGAATTTCATTCAAACTTTATATTAAGCGTAAAAAAAAAAGGTAATATATCTCTTTCATCAGCAAGATGATTACAGCCGAATCTAGCTTCAACCAAGATCTCGAAAATATACATGAAGAGCTTCGATTAATTCATTGCGTCCAAACACTAGAAACTTCCTCTGACCTTCAAGAAACACTAGCTGCCCTGAACTATTTACGACAAAAAGCTACCGAAAACCACGACACGGAAGCCAAAACAAAACTCAGCATCCTTTACAGCGAGCCATCATTGCCCATTATCAAACAAGATGAATCAGAATCGACATTATGGTCACGTAGTGTGTTTGACAAACAACTCTCTCAAGCACTACAAGGCTGCTCTTTAACTTTACATAGCCTCGATGATGTTAGCACGACGCATTTTTTAAAAGAATCAACACATCATCCCAACGACAATAAACGGCAAGACCAATATGCAGTATGCTATTTGGTAGGTTTATTGCTCACTAAAGGCATTGGCTTTCAACAAGACTTGAATCACGGTATCGAACTATTACAACTCGCAGCAAAGGAAGGTAAGATAGCCGAAGCAGGGTGTGAATTGGGCAGACTCTACGGTGATCGCTACCGTTACTCTCTGAATCAACCTGCTGAATCCATCCATTGGTTTCATGTGGCATTCGAATGTGGATCCACACAGGCTGTAGTCGATTTAGCTTACGGCTTTTTTGAAGGGAGTGGACAAGACGTCCCCAAAGACGATGTGCGTGCTTTACGTTATGCAAAAGATGGCGCCTTACTCAACGATAAATATTGTCAGTATATTGTGGGTCATTTATATTTAAAAGGAAGGGGAGTTGCAGCGAACGCACAGGAGGCCATGAAATGGCTTCATGCGTCGGCTCAACAAGGGTTCGCAGTGGCGATAGAAGAAGAAACGTCAGTGTATATGTTTGGTCATGGCAATGTTAAACAGGATTATGAAAAAGCCTATCAATGCTGTATACAACCCTCTGCTGCTAATATACCTTTTTGTCAAGCAAGACTAGGCGACATGTATAGAAATGCCTGGAGTGTACCACAGGATTATCCAAAAGCTTTCCAATATTACCAAAATGCAGCAAGTCAAGCAGAAACACCCTACCCCTATGCTCAACACATGCTCGGAGAAATGTAAGTATATGAAAGGAAAAATAAAGAGGGGTACATGTACTCATTTGTATGACTATGTTTAGGTTCCTGAATGGAGAAGGGGTTCCAAAAGATTTAGCAGTTGCAAGAGAGTGGTTTCAAATTGCTTCTACACAAGGCTATGAACCTTCTCAATCAAGACTTCAACAAATTGAATTATTAGAAAATAACCAAGCATTACAACAACAACAACAACAGCAACAACAACAAAAAACAGATCAGCAAGAAAAAAGATCTAGTAGATGGTCTTTGAACTTTTTCAAAAAATAAAGATAGTTTATTACTACCTTAGCATCCTTTAAAATAACGTGAATTAGCTATTGAAAAGTTAAAGTTTAAGCACAAAAAATAGTAAGGTAAGCTGATAAAAAAAAAAGTGTAAAAGAGTTTTCCTTTTTTGGCCTTGTTTTCACTTTCAAAGATTCATGTATTGTTGTTGGTTAAATGTGTATCTCTTATACACGTATTATTTATATTTATCGGACCTCCTGTATCTGTGTTCCTTGAACCAATATCCATAGGGCTGATGTTAACCTTGTAAAACCTGGCATTTGGACTTTTGACCTTTTGCTGTCATGGTTTAAAATATAGCTATCGTTAAATCAATACTGTGGCCACCACCTGTCAAGTATTGTACCACCCGAATAAAAACTATTGTTTAAACTTACAACAAGCTCTGTTTCTCTCATCAAAGCGTTGTTTTAGGGATTAATGCAATGAGCATATATTCGTTTTTTTATTACTATTGACAAAGTTGCAAAAAGTGGGGAGGAGGGGGTTTGAGATTAAAGTAATTTTTTTTTTATGTATATTTTGTAAAATCAAGCAATGACTCATACGTGTTGGCTTCTTTACCTAATTTACTACCAAGAGCACCTTCACTTATATTCGGTGTGTTTACATTTGATGATGAAGGGTTTACTTTACTGGCCAATCTTTCTCTCACACGCTGAATCTGCCGGAATCTTTCTCTCCAATGAGACACGTATTCGCTTGAACTACTTGTGCTCTGTCTAAACACCTGCGCAAATATGTTTGCGTGAATAGCCACTTGACGCACAAACCCGGGTAGTGACTGAGCGCTGACTAGTTTAGCTTCACTAATTGGCCCAATATCGGGCATGTCTGATCTCTTCTGCATTTCTACTTTAAAAAATGTGTTTTCGGCACCTGTCAGTGCATGTGAAGGAGAGACTGCTTCTGTAGAAATAGAGTGAGGAGAAATCACAATATTTACAAAATTAAATTGTGATGGCAGCGTATTAAAGGCGTACTCCATACCAGAATCGTTGTATACAACACTCACGTAATCGTTACCAATATGTCGCTTCTTAGCACTGCATTGAGGATCACGTTCCAGATTTGTCGGCATCAAGGTAGCTACATGAAACACAGCTTCAGTCACTGCATCTTTCCAAAAATAAGCGAATCGACCATCTATGTCCATTTCTCTGTCCAAACCACCCGTGTTTCCAGAGTGTCCGCGCAATCGTTGAATAGTACCAAGTGCATTCAAGAAACGAACGTAGTCAGGTGATCCATACGTATTAGCTAAAATCTGGAGTTCGTGTGTCTGTCCTTTGCCTACATACAACACACCGATCTTATGAAAGTCGACAACCGGGATACGATCAAATGTAGCAAGTGTACGAGCAGTGGCATCATCATCTGGTAAAGGAGGGGACACTTCAAGTGTACGAGAAAGGTCAGGGTAATTATTAACTTGGAGGTATAAAAATCCAGGATCGATCGAAGGTTCTGTCTTTCGAATCTGGCTGATGGAATGGTTTAAGGGCTCACTGTGAGCGGGCTCAGACATGATTTGTCGCACAGCTGTATCCATAGCTTCACTGTTGAGAGGACCCTCTTGCACAATGGGGCTATTGGCGTTTGAATCTTTGTTCAATACTCCCTTTTGCGACGGCTTGCGTGTAAGTGGTGGGGAAGGAGAGCCTTGTAAGACTTCTGATGTCTCGGTAAAAGTAATGCCCAATGCTGAGCCTTCCACCTCACTTTCTTCTTTAGGTTCCTCCTTATCTTGCAAGAATTTGGAAGCAATTAAATCTGGCTGGTATTGCATCATCAAAAGGGCGGGCAGCGTTCTGTAATCTACCTCATCTGTCTTGATCTTGTTTTCAACATAACACATCATCGATACTGTACCAGAAGGACGGCGGATTGTTACTTCTATCCATCCCATAGATTTTGCTGTCTTTAATGTCAGCAATGTATGACCATACACCCATGTACGTTGGCTCTGCTTCATCAGTTTGTTATCGCTATTGTCGCCTTCGCCCATAAGAATCTTGGACACTATGGATTTTTCTGGTGCTAAGCTAACATCAGCAAAAGTAAAACGTGACAGCATGTCGATACATGTATACGTCTGCTCATCGATCTGTTTTCCCATCGAGATACCACTAAGTAATCGTTGGATAATAAAAGGAACATGTTTACGACGCTCGCGTAGTGGAATAGCTGTGAACCATACAGTGATGACTAAATACGCCATAATCAGGACGTACTGTTTGGAAGCGCTTTGGCTAGCATCACTGCTATTTGTGTTTGGAGCAGGTGAATGTGTATGGCCAGAAGGTAACATAGGTGAAGCAGAAGGTGTATTTAGGGGTGAAGGCTGTTGTTGTTGTTGTGAATGCGAGTGCTGCAAATAGTTCAACGCAATAGCAAAAACTGGTTTGTACATATCGCCCGTAAAGTTAGCATATAGATTAGGCAGTCTTGCTAAAGACGATAAAAATTCCAGGATATGTACGGATACACTACTAACAGAAATGATCTGAGACATGCGCTGCAGAATTTCGTTGAGCATCTTGGCCACAGAGAGAGGCATTTCGTGACAACACACAGCCAGTGAGTTGATACAGAGTCTTGTAGCACTAGTGACTTGCATAATACCCATATAAAATGCATATACTATCTCGTCTTGGTCTTGTTTGGGCTCAGTGAATATACGGCGGTAAGAGATCAGTACAGTCAAAAGGCTGTATGCGTGCACATTGAGTTCGTTTCTTTTAACGGATGGAGGAAGATTAACCACGTTTTCTAGAAACTTGCGTGTACTGATCCACTTTACTAGTCTTCTTCTTAACTTGTTGATATATGGAGAAGCGCCACAGAATAAGTGTTTGTTGCTCAACTGCTGGGGCAAGCGCCTCAAAACAAAAGATACAAGCGCCCAGTTGGGAGAATAAGAAAGGACACGAACATAGGATCGCAACATTTCGTTTATATCTAGCACAGTTTCTGTATCTACAGTAGGTTTTTCATTGTATGATAAAACGTTTGGACTAGGATAGAAAGCAGGTTTTTTGGGAACAGACTCTTCTTCTGTAGAACGCTTATTGGCTGCTCGCACTGGAGCTGGTATAAAACTATCGGCCAGCCGTTGTTTTTCGGCCTCTTGTTTCTTTTTGCGTTGCTTCATGTGAAGTGCAGCAATAACTGAATTCTCTTCTTCGTCGTCTATATAAATACTTGCTTAGTCATTTTGAAGGATTTTATGATAAGGCTGGCTTACTTTCATCAATGAGATACAAATGATGGTTAGTAGGACATCTAAACCTAAGCAATAAATCAAGCGCAATAATTTTTGGACCACCAAAAGGACATGATAAATCTGCTTTGTCATTTGCTATTTCTGTAATGATATTGAATGTCTTTGCACAAAATTTAGCGTTTGAAGCCAACAGCAAACTTTCGAATAATTCGGAAATACCACACATAGCGGGAACACCAATACAACCTTCTGTCCCATCGTATGCTGCGTCGGTCATAAACCCTCTATGTAGATTGGATACTGAAGTTGAAGATGTGCTTATTGTGTTCAAAGTGGAAGAGGTAGCTGTTCTATATGCTTGAGGTGATTGTGCAATGAATGCTTTATTTGGTTCGACTACACACTGGCATTGTGCACATTCTCTTAAAATGATAATCAGCTTTTCGAAAATATGTTCATTCTGACAGTCAGATAAGGAGGATATAATTAAATCGATGGCAGAACTTCGTATATCCGTATTGATTTCTAATGGTAAACTTTTCATCATTGGTATAACAATTGTCTCGTTCATCGTTTCTGCATAGAAATCCTTTACAGAGGTGCATACGTCCATCACAATTTTCAGCATTTTCAGTCTTATTACCGATGTCGTTGTTGTAGGGTTTGTGTATATAAAGAAAGTGTTTGTTACTTCTTTTAATAAATCCAGCCAACCTTCTGTCGAGGGTAAAAACGAATGTTCAGTAACATAGTAATCTAATAAGAGTGCAGCCGTATTATCGCAGCAATAAGCGCGTAACTGATAAAGTACTTGCATGAATCGAATCACAGGTCCTTTGTATTGCTTTTCTCGATATAATTTGATGATTGCTTTACTAAACTGAGAGAAATGATATGTGCACGAGTTGGTAGAAGCTAAAGGTGATTCATCGAATAAGTGAACATCATGATTGCAATTGTTATCGGTCACTTTGAGTATATGATGAGTCATTACGTCAATAATATCCCATACAGCATCCCATTCCATTAAACTAAGTGTATTTTCAGATGGTTCGATTAACACTACCAGTGACTTGAGGATTGTTCCATTGATGATATCGTTGCCCTTCAACGCAGCTCTTTTTAGATACAATAAGATGACAGAATCTGATACCATGTATGTCTCTGCTCCTGTTCTACTGTTTTTCCCCCAGGCTGTTTCGCTTAATAAAGTGATAGCACCCTTGATTAAGATATTTTCGCTGTCCACCGAAGAAGGTGTTTTATCTAAAAATCTACATAGGGTAAGAATAGCCGCATGTGCACAATGTGATCGAAGCAAATTCAAAAAAATTGGCCACGAGGACTGCTGACCCTCTGGTAACAAAAGCACTGACGCAGCAACGATATCCAAAAATGGAGTGAGGGCATCAAATGGAACAAATCGATAGCGTACGACGATATCTGTAAATTCTAAGCATGCTTGTAGATCGACAATGTGACTCGATGAAAAGAATGTTTTATGAGTTGCCAGTATCATTTCCGTTACTTCATTTTCTTCAAACAAGGCAAAATTGAATTTAGCAGTAACAGTCAATAGATGAAGAAGGTCGCATAAATAAGGTATAGGCTGATCTTGCTGATAATAGTGCTTTTTGTTTTGTTGAATAGCGATATCTAACCAGTGTATCAATAGTTTAAATATGTTTTTTTCAAAGCCTGAAATGTCTCTTCCACCTTTAGAGAGAGCAAACAGAACTTTGTACATATCACCGAAATCTTCAAAGTGGTGGTAATTTCGAAGAGAGGCATAAAATGTTACACGTGCCATACCTAAATCTGAATATTGCCCCACTATACAGGCCAACATGAATTCGAAAACTGTGTGCCTTGCTTCGCGAGGCATATTCGGGTCCAATATATCCTGAACAGTAAAAAATACGTTTTCTAAATGAGTAAAACGATAACTTTTACAGATTTCAGAAAACACTGATAAATGTTTACATCGGGAAAGTAGTGGTTGCGATTGTTCAAGTAATGGTAAAACTGGTCGAGCATCAAGAGGCTGTGAAGGATCTTTTGAAGCTAAATTTAAACAAGATTCTACTGTGATCGAGGAAGAACGCGGTCGAAGAATATTGCTTAGCCAATGATTAGAGCCTTGTTGTTTAGGTAAATTGTTTGCCATGTAGATACTTGACAAAAAAAAAAAAAAAAAGAGGTTACTACTTTGAGAATGAAAAAAAAAAAAAACAAATAAACTATGATAGACTATATGGAAATTTACTCTCTCTTTTTAAAAGAACAAAAACGAAAAGAAAAAGCTTTTACTGAATTGCTCTTTTGTTTTCTTCTTTAATTGCTTAATTCGTAGAAAATGAAAAAAAAAAAATCTCAAGTACAATGCTTGGTCACTTAGTCTTATTTTTTTTTCAGCCAATAAAAATTACAGGAACTTGATCAGCAAAAACTTGACTGACTGCACGGGGCTTATCATAGCCTAATTTGGTCAGTAATCCCCTCAACCATGGGTAATGGACCGCAGAGTAGGATTTCTACATCATTGACAGGGGCAGGACAGTGCTCACGGATTATGTCGGCTGTAACGAAAGCGGACCCTTGAGTCCTGTTATAAGGAGGACTCTTCTATTGTGCTCTTTATTGCCTTGCTCATATTTGAAGTGCAGTCATTTCAGAAAGTTTTGAGTTTGATGTTGTAGAAAATGCCTTTAGTGCTCCAAAATGACCAAAAGTAACATTGTTTGTTCTTAAATTAAAATCTTGGTTCTATTCCTTATATAAAAGTTGTGTTCTTCTTGATGTATTGGCCTCTGACGTTAATTTGAAACGGGGCATAAGTAGTTCAAATAGAGAGAGTTTTGCTATAGGTGGCTGTAAACTAAAGGAACAGTGATCTCGATTCTAGGTGCAATATTTGTCATTGATTTAATTACACTAATGTTAGGTTGCGAGTTACAAAACATATTAAAATGAGAAGGTTTGGGACTTGTACTATGTAGGAACAGTGGCAGGACAGTAACTGAGCTTTCTAACAATACTGCGGAAACATTAAGGCATATAAAACTTTCTGTTGAGCCTTCAACTACTTTAATTAATAGCAAAAGGGTTCTCATAAACAGAATCTAAAAGAAGTTGTTGTATGCTTCCCTTCAGGGACACAGCCTTCAAATTACCTAAATGATTCGCAGGAGCCGATAATGCACCAAGGCTTTTAGAAGAATCTCTGTTCTTTTTTGTGATCATAACATAAAATGTATCAACACGGCGCACGTATAGATATAACATAGGTCGTTGGAAGCTTAACTATTTTGAAGCTGAGTAGCAAGAACTTATTGTCTCAATGATACAAAGCTCCTCTTCAACCACAAGATTTACCTTAATCACTAATATTACTGATAGCCTTTCCTCACAGTAAATTATATGTGCAACTTTATTAAAACTTCCATTTTCCTGCCCTGAGTAAGGGCTTCACTCTCAAAAACCAGTAAGCAGCACCGTAAGCAACACCACCTATGTGCCCAGCACTGTCAATGATTCCCGTCTATCAAAACAAATAACTCTTTAATGCTTTTCCGCTTGTTTAGATACGCTATAACTTACATTTAAAGTAGAGGCTTTATAAATATCATAAGCGGCATAGAGGCCTACAACGGCAACGGCTGGCATAGGCACAATAAAGAAAACCAAAAAAGTTGCCTTTGGAACTAAAATGTTCATGAGTAAAATGTAAGATTTGTTATATGTTGTATATTACAAGCACACGCGAAAAATGTAGTTATTGCCATAACAGAACCTAAGAGTTATAAGGTAGTGTTAAAACAACAGGGAAACCTACTATATACATTGTTTTACCTGAAGCGCCCATAGATCCTCCACTAACTAAATCACTTCTGCCATATTTTCTTTTTTCCAAGTTGGGTCTAATAAACTGCCTGTATAATATCGCGGCTGCTGAAGCAGTAATGCCTGCACCGGTGTATAGCAGTAAAAATCGAGAAGCCCCAATGGCTTCAATGACACCTTGTCCTATACTGTACAATACAAGCATATTAAGGCCCAAATGATCCAACGATTTGTGCGAAAACGCCGATGTCAGTAATGTGTGAAATCTACCATTTTTAATGGATTCAGGTGAAGTAATAAAGTTATTGACCATTCGATCAATCCATTTAGTGTCGCCAAACTGTTTGTATGAATTGATAGCGTATTGCCAAAGAAAAAAGACACCTACGTTGGCTCCTATAACAGACCAAAGTACTGTGTTGGGATTCATATTGTTGATTGCGCGGCCCATTTTGCGAAAAGGGTTACGCTGATCCTTTAAGGCTTTTGATAATGAAGGTTGATTGTAATAATGGGGTCGAATATAGGAACGGTATTGAAGTAGTTGAACCGGTTTTGTGGAATGTTGAATGAGAGAGTTTCTGGCTATTCTGCTTAAACTAAAGAATGGTGTAACTAGTCTTGCTGACATTTTGTTTTTTTTTAAAAAAGACAACTGTTTTTTAGTTTTTCAAATGTCTATTTTTTGTGGAATTTCGAGCAAGATGATTGGCCACTGGCTTTTTAATTTATTGCAGCAGGAGAGAGACAATGAAAGTCTAAAATTTGATGTAAAATTTAATTTCCCTTGGAAATCAATTAAATTGACCTAGGGGCTATTCTTTTATAAGTGAGTTATTACTTTTCTTTTTTTTTTTTTTTTTTTTTTTTTTCTTTTTTTCCTTTTTCATTATATTTACGATATTTCCATGAGTATATCGATTGAAACAGCAAACTCGTCACGAGCCCAAGTACTGGTGTATGAACTTGCACTCAAGTTGATAGATTCAACAAAAAGCCTAGCAAAGAAAACGGTAGATTTTGAGCAAAAGATAACAAAAGAGTTTCAAGAGGAACAAGTATACTGTGAACTTGCTGAATATATACAAGACTATGTACAAGTTGATATCACTATTAACGTCATTGAATTCGTTTTTGCTGTATTTTCAAATGAAGAACGCTGTAAATCAATGATCAGTGCAGCAGCATCAGCTAGAAAGGCAACGTTTAATGGCTTGCTTAAGATTAACAAACTACTATTGTCCGTAGATCAATTGCCCGAAAGAATCAAGAACACACTTGAGGCACAAGTGCATCCACTCTTATTGCAAAATCAAGGATTTAATGAAGTCCAACTCGCAGAAAAAAAGAAGCCGATCGGAATCATATCAACTAGTCAATTTTTAAACGGTTTTGAAGCAACAGCTAGGGAATTTGGAAAATCAAATAATTTACATATTGACATGGTTTGGGAGTCTATGTTCAAATACGCCATTACTAGTGACTATACAGAATGGACAACTCAAAATTTATTCAATAAGCAGTTGAGTTGGCAAAATGCTAGACAAAAGTTTTTACAGCAGTTTCCAGATCCAGAGCCTCAGCTGCATACGCGACAACTACAGCCACTGCAAAAGCATCAACAGGAGTTGATGTTAAATTCTGATAAAGAGCAACTACATCAAGCAGTAGTAGCAGATAACAAGCAAATGATCATAAAAAGTAGTCGAGTCATTAAAACAGAAGAAGTTGACGATACTGAGTTGTATCCAGAGCTCTTATTGGCTTTAAAAATGAAACCATACGACAATATAAGATGCTATAATCGGAAATACCTGTACTATTGTAAAATGGCCAACATGGACTTGAAAGATAACGCGTTAATAGCACGTTATGTCAGTTCTATATTGAAAAAATACAAAGGCAAGATACGGACTACTATTAACCAAAAGAAGGTGCACATTGTAACCATAGTTGATATGATGAAAATTACTAGAGAAGTCATTGAACCTTTGGAGAAGACAAGTAGAACAACCGCGTCATCGCCTTGTTCATCATTATAAGCTGCAGGTCACAAACTGTCTTTATGGACTTTTATGATACCCCCATTAATTATTATTACAATTACAATAAAAGTCTCTTATTTTTTATGCATCTCTGAGACGCTTTCCAAAAAAAAAAAAAAAAAAAAAAAAAAGGGGAGACT
>JNEK01001193.1:0-26065 GCA_000697295.1 Mucor indicus B7402 | reverse complement strand
CCTTTAAAAAAAAAAAAAAAAAAAAAAAAAAAAAAGGTGAGACGACGGGTAAAAGGTAAATGTAAATATTTAACCGAAATATT
Source organism: Mucor indicus B7402 (assembly GCA_000697295.1). Classification (NCBI taxonomy): domain Eukaryota; kingdom Fungi; phylum Mucoromycota; class Mucoromycetes; order Mucorales; family Mucoraceae; genus Mucor; species Mucor indicus. The sequence continues at coordinate 25,982 of JNEK01001193.1, read as the reverse complement.
GTATTTTCATTGGCTATATTTTGTTGTATTATATAAAATCCATTTATGGTATAATCGAACGCACTGACATTTTAGTACAACATTTTTTTATTATATTATTATTTATTTACAAAAAATGACAAATTATAAGAAATGTGTTAATGCAAAAAGTAATGAGTAAAGCCTTTTAATAAATAGTAGAATGAGCTTTTTTTGCTCTTCTTTTTCTAAGTGTTCCATTCGCAACTTTTTCCTGTCTTGCTACACGACGAGAACGCATTTCAGCATGGCGGTTACGATAAGAATCCACTGCTCTTTGAATGAGACCTCGGCGACCATTCAATTCTGCTTGATTCAACCAACATATTTGCCATCCCAATCGATTGCAAGTAGTTTCATAGTCCCAGCGGTTACCATCGTATTCTTCTCGAGAGACATTGGCGCGAGGATAGATCTATAAATATAATAATAGAATAAATCATCTCATTATGATGTAATATATAACAAAAACTCACAGCATTTTGAACACGAAATTCTAATGGAATGTCTTCTAACTTGACACTTTCGACATCTGTACGTACTGTATATCTCTTAACAAGGCGCTCGTGTGAGTATAAAAACGTAATGTATTCAATGCCTTCAATTATTGTAGAAACTGGCTCGTGTGCTGTTAGCGATACGACGGAGGCAACCGAGGGGTGTGAAGAGGCTCGACGACGATAAGTACGTGTAGAGCCGGTTGACTTTCGACGAGGTGTGCTAATAGCAGGAGCGATAGGTGGATTTTGAACATTAGAAGGGTAAGACAATATTGGGTGGTAATCGACAAGTGTAGTAGCTGGTGGTGACGTAGAAGATGATTGGCTAATTGGTGAATTGGTAGTATTTGAAAAAGGTGGTGTTGTTTCACGGGAAGAGTTATTCAACAGTGGAAGAGTGGTGGGGGCGCTATTAAATGGAGGAGTAGGTGGAAATATAAATTGCTGCTGTTGTTGTTGTTGGTTGTAAATTATTGGCTGGTTAGTAGTTGGTAGGGAAGAGTAAATAATAGAGTCAATCATACTGTCAGAATTTATTCCGTAATTCTGTTGGTATGGGTGTTGTAGTGATTGCTGGTGGTCCAAAGGCCAAATAGATGGATCACTGACTAGTCCTGGCATAAGGTCATAACTAGACATCATTTGAGAAGATATGGGGGAGCTAGGCGTCCATGGAAAAGTCTCCATAGACAGCGGTGGATATTGCAATCTAGAAGTATTGTCTGAAGGAGAAGATTCCATGCTGTTGTATTTAAAGTAAACGAGAAGTTAAAGATAGAAAAAAAAAAAGAAAATAAAAAAAAAAAAAAAAAAAAAAAAAAAAAAAAGTCCTTTTATAGAACTTTTTTTTTTTTTTTTCAATTGAGACGTGAAATGAGCATGAAACATGAGTGGCGCTTGAATTAAACTCTCTTGCTTTAAGAAAGTAAAACCAAACGTTTTACAAATAGGGTAATTTCTAGTTGGCTGCTGGCTTTAAAGCGTACACTATAGACGACGATTGAATTATTTTGTTGAAAGATATGGGAATTATAATTCAATGGAGAATTGACTACGAAGCGTCTACATATACAATGAGAATTTCAGGAAGTATAAAATTATTTTAGTAGTGCAATTGTAAAATGCTTCATCGTGAAACCTCGATTTTGATATTGTCTCTCTTTTCGCGTAATTATGCGGAAAGAAATCAGAAACAATCAGCAATTTGCTTCAAATACGACATATTTCATTGATATTCAAAGTTCTCTTAGAGATCTTTTTTTATACAGTGTAAAAGAGAAAGCTATTAAATACCCGTAATTCTTTTCGATCTGAATTCACCAAAATATAAAACTTTAACAACTAAACTTTCAAAGTATCGCATGTTAGTTAATGACTGTTATTGGCTGAAATCATAATTGAAACATTCAAAACCATTATGCGTGATCCAATCTACTATATATATATATATATATATATATATAGTAAATGAGTATGATTGTTTAGCCGAAAGCTGGTGTCTAAAACACGCCAAATAAAACACATGTAGATCTTTTTTTTTTTTTTTTTTTTTTTTGTGGAGTAATAGTAAAGCATAATTTTTGATTTATAAAACCGGAATAATTATTCTATTCATTTTGCGGCTACGTAAGAATTTTGTTCTATCGCAATCGCAATGGAAGTAATTTTTTTTTTCCATCAAATGATATGCCAGCAAAAACTAAAATAAAACACTTTAAAACTTGCCAACTATCACTCAATTATAAGGGCGCGAGAAATCACTCATTTCTTAGCGAAAATAAAAAAAAAATTGTTGGGTACTTGCATTTTACTTGTGTAAGTAATTAATAAATAAAAAGTGTGACGTATTCCTTGTGTACAAGTATTATGCTAACCAAATCAACTGATAAACGCGAGACATTAACACTTACTACTATATTATATCAACTTTATCGATTTGAAATAAATTGGCATATGCAGGTACTAATTTATATCTAAACTACTTTTGATTCTTTACTCTATATGCTGACTCTTTCACCTATTTACATTTTAGTTACTTTCTAAGAGAGCCATTGCAAGCCAACTAAAAGAAGAAACTTTGATCCGTTTAAGGTTTTATCATCATAGAACGTGTGTTGAAATGTGAATGGTCTTTGGATGCGAAATACTGTTTAATGAAGAAAGATCATGTAAGATGTCTTGGCTTCCTTTGTGTACTATATAATATTCCACAAGAATGTTATTTTTAAACTGTTAATGTTGCCACTAAAACTCATATTTGTACAAATTATGTTATTTTTAATAGAGGAGATAGGAAAACCGTAATTTGTTTTGCTTTCTCTACAGAAGTGATATTAGCAAGATAGTCGTCTTTAACCCAGGAAAAAGCAACCACAATATAACCGGGTATATTATGTTTGTTCTTTCTATAGATTTTTCTCAGATTTGAAGGGCGCGATTAGAAAAGGCGCAAATCAATTTATATCAATATCTTTTGGCAATGATATGATATTACTCTCCGAAAGTCAAGTATAAAAGATAACTGAGATCGCATTGTGTTTGATAAATGCATATAGGAAAAATAAAAATAAAAAAAGTAAATTTACTGAGCACTATTCCTTACGGAAAAGTCAAGATAACGTTATATATCTTAAGCGTGTTCATAGTTATTATATAAAGTTAGATTTTTGTCATACACAATGCTGTAGTACCAAAAGCAAGAATTTAAAATTGACAAAGCCCAAGCAGCTAATCATAATAAAAAGAAGGAGTATATATATATATATATGTATATATATATGTTATACCATCAAATGATGACATGAATAATAAGCATTATAATCAGGCAATAGGATACGAGGTGTTACATTTGAAAAAAAAGAAGGAGTAATATATTTTTTTTAAACTCGTTCAAAAATCTCGTTTTTTTTTTTTTTTTTTTTTAATTATAGCACTCATTAAATGGGACATATTGGCCTTATATTGACAAAATAAACATTGCTGCACATAATATAAAATGTGCCAATTTACACTGAATTGCAGCAAAATGTATAGTCTAAATTGTCTTTGGTGTTTCGAAAATTCTACTTTTCTTGGACCATTTTTCTACTTTTTTACACGTTACACCGTATGGAAATGACAAACAAGACACCTTCCTATCAGAGATAAATATCACACCATGAATTAAAAATAAAAATTGTTAGCTTCATGCCGTGTTGCTTTGTCCTCGTTTTCTAGTTTCTATGTAAGGAAGGAGCAACAATGCAAGCGATAAACCTACTATTAAGGCATTATTATAAAAATAAGTAAATGTAATACAAAATAAATTGTAGGCTAATTCCCGCTTAAACTAAAAGAAACATTATATAAACCCTGATGATTTCAACCCAGTCTTTTAGCTTTTCATTCATATTAATCTATCCCCCTTCCCAATCATTTTAAAACTTAGACCTTTCCTTACTACTAAAATATGTACCTCAAGTCTTCAGCCATTGTACTTACTCTTTTCCAAGTAGCCAGTTTCGCTTCAGCTGCTACTACCACTACCAAGAAGGCCGAAAAGTCAAGCTCCAGCAAAGCCACTACTTTATCAAAGCCTCAAGACTACTACAAGTCTTTTGACACCACCGTCGACCCTCTCAACATTACCATTCCTCAAATTAAACAAACCACTTCTTTAGACCCCACTGTCGAATGTACTTACTATGAAGCCACTAACTTCAAATACAACCCCAAGGAGTGGCCTAACCTTTGGGAAACCGCCACTTCCAACGGTATGACCGAAACTGCTGAGTTCAAGGCTATCTACAACTCTATCAACTGGACTGCTATGCCCGATATTCCCGTCCGTAAGGGTAAGGCCGATGGTTCTATTGATATGAGCAGCTACAACGAAGACAAGGATCCCGATTGTTGGTGGTCCGCCTCCACTTGTACTACTCCCAAGCACGAGGGTATCAACGCTGATATCTACACTTGTCCTGAACCTGAAACTTGGGGTCTTACTTATGATGATGGACCTAACTGTTCTCACAATGCTTTCTACGATTACCTCGAAGAACAAAACATCAAGGCTTCCATGTTCTACATTGGTTCCAATGTCGTCAACTGGCCCTATGGTGCTCAACGTGGTCAAAAGGCTGGTCACCACATTGCTGACCACACCTGGTCTCACCAATTGATGACTACTCTTACCAACACTGAAGTTTTGGCTGAACTTTACTATACTCAAAAGGCCATTAAGGTTGTTACTGGTGTCACTCCTCTTCACTGGCGTCCTGTAAGTTTTTTCTATTCTTTTCATATGATAATCATAACTGACTTGTTTTTTTTTTTTTTTTTTTTTTTTTTTTTTTTTTTTTTTTTTTTTTTTTTTTTTTTTTTTTTTTTTTTTTGTGTAGGCTTTCGGTGATGTTGATGACCGTGTTCGTTGGATCGCCACCCAACTTAACTTGACTACTATTCTTTGGGACAAAGATACCAATGATTGGGCTGCTGGTTCTAGTGAAAGTGTTGAAGATGTTCAAAAGACTTACGAAGATTATATTGCTATGGGTCAAAACGGTACTTTCAGCAAGAGTGGTCAAATTACTTTAACTCACGAAATTGATAACATGACCATGTCTCTTGCTCTCGAATACTTGCCCAAAATCAGATCTGCCTACAAGCATGTTATTGACGTTGCCACCTGTATGAACATCACTCATCCTTACCAAGAATCTGAAATTGTCTTCAATACATTCGACCAATACCTTGCTTCCAACGGATCTGTTGAGGCTAACCTCCCCCTTTGTAGCGCTCTTCTTGCCTCTTCTTCCGCTGTTCAACAAGCCACCAAGGTTTTCAGCTCTGCTGCTTCCGCCGCTACCACCTCTGCCGCTGCTCTTGCTAATTCTGAAACCGTTACCAATGCTGGTATTCAAATCACTCCTAACAAGATTGCTTTGGCTGTTGCCGCTATTGCTTTTGCCCTTTTCTAAACAATGTCTTTTTTTTTAATAAAAATCAACAAAACTTAGAGTCCGTCCTTTTTTTTTTTCACATATTACGAATCATGTCTTTACCAGTATACATGCTGTTCTTTATTTTATGCAATAGCGTTTATTTATACAATAGGCACAAGGATCCATGGTAGTGTTGTCCTCCTTCGTTGTGTGTATTTTATAAAGATCTGGCTCATCTTAGTGTCGCAGTTTCAGAAACATAAATTGCCTGATATTTGCACGGTCATAGCTTCTAAGGAATCAAGATTTATCTGCTTGTGTTTAAAAATGCCACGCGCAATGATATAATTAATTTAAGACGCTTACTACTTTGATCACAATGAGTTTTTAAGGTTAAGGTTTTATATGCTGATAAATCTAAGGTTGTAAGGCAGGCTTTTCAATATCGGTAATAGAGCTGTCATGCTGGCTGAGGTACTTTTTGATTATCAAAAATGAAAGCTTATTACATAAAATAGGCTGCTTAATAATGCTATTAAAATCAAAGTGTTTAAGAAAACTATAGTGGCTGTTAACATGAGGACTCACAATAGGAAGGGCTAAATTATAGTTGAGAGTACGCAAAAAAAAAAAAAAAAAAATACCTCATGTTATTTATAACCGACTAGTTTCTTTAAGCGCAAAAACTAAAGATATGCTATTGCTCTTCTGTCTGAAGTCCAGTATACTCAATTTGCATGTTATAGTCACATATAAAGCCTCATACAATCGTATGATGATATCATAGCTAAATATATTAAACTTTTTGCCTTAAACTATACTTATACTTTGACTGTTTATGGTTCTAAGTATTCTACTTGGCAGAACGTGGGCAACTATTGGTATGCTCGATTTACATAATATCATACTTCTTTGATGGAGCCAATCGCGGAAACCGTTCACCCGAGCATCGTATTCATCTTTGTACTACTATTAAACAAACCTTATATTGATCAACATCGCAAAGTAGTGTACGCATTTCCTTTCTCTTAATAAGCATACTCAAGGTAATTTCTATCCAGTAGACTGTCTTTGTTTCTTTTGAATATAGAAGAAGGCTTTTTGATCTACTTTTAGTAATACATACAGCAAGGGACCAAGGCTTCGGTGATTCAAGTCAAAATTGATCTTCTTGTTTTTTGTAGTGTTATTCTCCGACAAATAGCTCACAGCCAACGAATTCGCGCGCGTGTCTGATATATGCGAACAGCAGTGGTCGGCTTCAAATAAAAAATCACACATAATTAGATTACAGTCACAATACAAGCTTTTTCCTTATTTTCACATTCAAAATACTACAAAACTTCTTTTCTTAATAGCCTTTTTTCTTCTCTGTTTCAACAATATATACTTGCGTATTGTAATATATATAAAAACACACGCACGCACATACACATATCTTGTAGCGAAATAAGAAAAGAGATACTCTCACACACTTACATATATTCCGTTTGTAAATACATATTTCAGTAACCACTAGCGATTTGTTTATTTGTAAGCACATGTCAATCACCTTAAATCGCGGGCTGTTATTAATACAGTTCTCTCTTTTTTTGTAGACGCACTTGACTATTTGAACATAATACATCAATCTAATGAAGGTAGGCTTTCAACAAAACAACAATATTGTCACGTACATTGATCTCAATTACTTTTTTTTCTTTTAGTTTGGCAAACAAATTCAAAGCCAACAATTTACAGAATGGAGCCCTTATTATTTGGACTATAAAGGTTTAAAGAAGCTTATTAGTTCGCTATTGAAAGCACCTGCAGAAAGTTTGATAGCACTTGGCTTACCTCCCATTGGCATTGAGGAAGATCGCGCAAAGTTACTTCAGTCTCAAAAAGCAGCATTTTTTTTCAAGCTTGAACGTGAATTAGAAAAGGTACAAATACTCTTATCAATGCATAATAACGAGATTCTCATCTTTTGTTAGATCAATACATTTTACCTCCAAAAAGAAAATGAGTTGAAAGTTCGATTAAGATCACTTATGGATAAGAAAAAAGTACTCCAATCGGATACTCGAAGACTTAAGCACGCTTCTACATTATTCAAGGCTATTCAAGAAGCTTTCATTCAGTTTGAACAAGAATTAACCAAAATTCAAGTATGTTTTGTGCTTAACTTTATGTTTTCTTTGATTCCAACCCATTTTGTAGAAATATGTAGAATTGAATAATGAAGGTTTTAGAAAGATATTGAAAAAGTGGGACAAACGATCCAAATCTTCCACTAAAGAGCTTTATTTGTCACGTCAAATCGATATTCAGCCTTGTTTTAACACTCAAGTATTATGTGAATTATCAGATATGGCTTCAGCAAACAGAATCGAATTATCAAATATTCAAGAGGGAATTCCTATAAGTCCTGTATCCAGCAGCAACACAACAGATAACTTTAACAATAATGCGGGTGGTGACGAGATTGACGATATTGAATTGGAATTAGTTAAAGCAGTATCCAGCGGTCAAGGCACACTTTTGAAAGAAATTTTAGACCGTATAATGCAAAATCCTTCACCAGAAGATCACGGTAGAATCACTCGAGTATTTTGGCATGCTTGCTCTGAAGCTTCAAAAGACATTATTGATATGCTTATCGAAACGAAACTTGTCAACTTTGAATATGTGGATGACATTATCGAGAGATCGTGCTTACACGTAGCTGCAATGAACGGCAGATTGGAATTGCTAAAGATGTGCACAGAACATGGCGCTAAAGTAGAAGCTGCAGATGCATATGGTAGAACTGCTCTCCACTATGCTACCATGAATGGTTTTACTGATTGCGTTTCGTTTCTCTTAACTCGCCATATGGATATTGAATGTCGCGACCATGATGGTTTCAGTCCTCTCATTTATGCTATTATGAATGGTCACACTCCCTGTGTCGAAATATTAATACAAGCAAATGCTAGCATCGAACCGAGACACGAAGGCGATCATATTCCTTTGTCTTTGGCTTGTCACTTTGGCCATGTTGATATAGCGCTTATGTTGTACAATCGAGGTGCGAAGATTTTACCTAATGCAGAGTCTCTTTACCCTCTTCATCTTGCTGCTCGTCAAGGGCATGCTGAGCTTTGTCGGGTTTTGTCACAAAATACGGAGGATATTGATAGACCTGATAAATACAACACCTGGACTCCTCTATTCTGGGCTGCTAACGATGGTCATGTCGAATGTGTGCGTATTCTTATCAATGCTGGTTGTACAGTCAATGCAAAGGATGAAAATGGGAAAACGGCACTTTATTATGCTGCATGGGAAGGGCATATGGATTGTGTTCAACTGTTATTGGACGCTGGTTGTGAAGTTGAACCTGCTTCTGACATTTGTGCTACTTCTGCTCCTCAAAGCCCTCCTGCCCTGAAAGACAATGACATGATGGATTTAGAAAACGAATTGGACACAATTCCTTCACTATCACTTCCCCCACCCATTATTCCGTTCCGTATTTACGGCCATAGTTACCTGGATCGCAAATACCAGATTCAGATTAGTCTTCGTCAACCTCCAATTCGTCTCTATGATAATGCTCAAATTTCCTCCTTGAGATTGATTATTTCGTCAAAGCCTGATACTGGCATGATTCCCCATAGCGTTATTCTACCTCTAGTGGACGATCGTGACGTATTCAATTTCCAAGTGGACAAGTTGGATGACTTCCTTTTAGAGTTTGATATATTAGCTACATTTGGGTCCAAAGTGTTGGGTCGTGGTGTTGCACTACCCCAGTCTTTTTCTTTGGTCGACTTTAAGGTTCCTGAAGGACACCGTACGATTCCGCTATTAGATGGACACCTTAAGGTGATAGGTGAATTGTCTTACGATTACTCGGTGATTCGACCTTTCCGAGGTGTTCAACTAGAGATTGGCGGTCGCATCGAAACTTACTGGAAGTCTACTAATACAGTGCTTCCCAATAATGCTGGTGAAGATTTGGCAGTTTCTTTAAACTCTAACACTTTAGATACACCTAACTCGGCTACTGCGACCCCATCTGCATCAGTGATCAGTGCTAGTGGTACAGCAAATGGGGCCAACAATACTCCATTTTCCTTATCATCAACTGTGCCTTCCTTTATTACCGCATCTTCACTATCTGGTGATTACGTGCGTATTGTGATTCAACTGACTAAGGATTTAGTTCCTGTTGTGTTTGCCAACTGGATGGTGCCTTTTCAAGGGCTTGACCTTGCTGTTTCCGACTTGACGTTGAAGCAATTCCTCGTTATTGGTGAACAACTCTTAAAAGACCAAAAATTCGAAGGTGATGGTATTTGTCCCATCACAGGCAACAGTCACATTATTCAAAAACTTAACAATTACAAATCATTCTTATCATTAGAGCATGTTTTAGAGGTAAGCATAAAAATATAATTGATAGATAAATTGCTCTAATATACATATACATATATATATATATATATATATATATAGAAACTTCCTATTTCAATGGGACTCCATCTTGAACTAAAATATCCTTCACCAAGCAATTTAAGTCTATATCCCTTTACAAACATTTCTGATCGTAACACGTTTGTGGACACTATCCTTCAATGCATTTATGATCATGTTCGATCACTTCCCACCGATACCGCTAGTCGTAGTTTGTTCTTCTCTTCTTATAATCCGGCTATTTGTATGGTCGTTAATTGGAAACAACCCAACTGTAAGTATATTGAAAGTAAAATTTGATACACTTTGTATTAATTGATCAAACTAGATGCTGTCTTTTTTGGTACATATTGCGGGCTCAATATGAATCGAGGTATAAAACGTAGAAAGAGCATAGAGAATGAAACAGAAGAGGAAATTGTATATAAGAATAATGATGTCCGTTGCTCTTCGCTGAAGGAGGCAGTGAAATTTGCAAAGCAAAATAATTTATTGGGCGTTATTTGCTGTGCGGAAACATTAGTACAGGTCCCTTCTTTGATTAAGACAGCTAAAGAAAGTGGTTTGATTTTGGTTACAGCTGGCAATGTCAACTCAGATGCTAGGTACCGTCAAATTCAAGAACGTTATGGCGTAGATGCTATTATGGTAGACCAAGTGGTTCATTTCAATATGTCTATGGCTGGTGCTGGTTTTTAAACATTATCTCTTCTTAAATAACCACTCCAAAAAATTAATTAAATTCTAAGTTATTATTTTATGTTTTTTGATCTACATGCTAAACGAGTGTCTTTTTCTTTTAATTCGGGAAATAGCTGTTAACCACAAATTGTTCGTTCCTGAAGGCAAAGTTGTTTGTTAACTGCTTCTTTATAATCACTTAGATTGTTTTTGGCTCTTGTTGGCCAGAAGAACTCCCAAACAAGGCCTTCTCTAAAGATTTGATGCTCCACTGTCGGCTCCTTCTTTTTCGCCAACAGATACAATTTCATGACAGCATTTATTCACAGAAAGCAGAAAAAAAAAAAAGGCATACAGTTAGGACTGTGCCAATAAGAGGAAGGTGCCGAGGAAGTTTGTCCGACTCAGAAACAAGTGTGGCCGGACAATAAATTTGGGAATTACCAGAATCTCAAAATTGTTTAACACATATAGAAATCTAGTAAGATTGTTTAGATCCTCCTCTCTCTCTAAATTTCTGCATAATGCCTAAGGGTAACGTATAAATCATTCATTGACATAAAGGGATGTTAAATCAATGGGTTGATGACTGTACTCGGATAACCATGGATGGATGAATCAAAGGATTCACGAAACAGGACAGAAAAACACGATTTTCAAGAAAACAAAAAATTAGCAAGATATTTGTAAACTTTGTCGTTTTTCTGTCTTATACAGCAATAAGTCTAGTCCAGATAGAATAAGCAAAGAAAAAGATTAAAGAAAATGGGTTATTTGTATATATTATGCTATCATGGGCTGTCATCATCACCATTCACATCCTTCATGTCGACTTCTTGATAATGGTGTATTCACTAGTTTTTTTTTTTTTTTTTTTTTTTTTTTTTAGTTAGCGTTTCCGGAACTAAGTATCGTATGACCCTCGGTCTTCCCGTTGGTGCTGTTATGAACTGTGCTGATAACTCTGGTGCCAAGAACTTGTATGTCATTGCTGTCCGTAACATCAAGGGTCGTTTGAACAGACTTCCCGCTGCTGGTTGTGGTGACATGATTGTCGCTACTGTCAAGAAGGGTAAGCCCGAATTGAGAAAGAAGGTTTTGGCTGCTGTTGTTGTTCGTCAACGTAAGGCCTGGCGCCGTAGAGACGGTGTTTTCCTCTATTTTGAAGATAACGCCGGTGTCATTGTCAACCCCAAGGGTGAAATGAAGGGTTCTGCCATCACTGGTCCCGTTGCTAAGGAATGTGCTGACTTGTGGCCTCGTATTGCCTCTGCCTCTGGTACTGTCGTCTAAACGCAGCTCTTTCTAATGGTCTTTCTTTTTTTTTTTAATTTAAATAATTAATAAAGAAAAACAACAACAATGCTCTTATAGATAATTCGAATGGCCTTTACCTTAACAAAAAATATTAGTTGCGTCAAACCTCAGCTGTAGTCTTTTTTTTAATATTTTGGATTTCAAAAAAAAAAAAGCAAATAATTCTTTCTTTTAATAATGACTTTATCTACAGAAATTAAAGATTACAGAACGTAATTTTTCAATCTTTGGAAGACTGAAAAGAAATTAATATGCTGCTCATAGAGAAATTGAGAAAATCAAAGCAACACAATCGTTTTTAGATGAATGTCAAAAGGAATATGAGCAGTTCACTACCTACTTCAATTCCTCTGTAGATGTTAACATCAATCCTAAAGCACTTAAACAGGACCTAGCTTCTCTAAAAGTAAAAAAAAAAAAAAAAAGGTTTCTTATGTTTGAAGACAGATCGTTAACTGTTTATTTGAAAGCATCAATTCTCGATTATTGAAATTAATTATCTCAGACTTCTATCTGAACAGATCTTTTTACAGCATCTAAAAGGCGATCCTGTTAAGAATTCAATAGATCCAAATGAATTAAATCAATTAGAAAAAAAGACTAGTGAACTCGAATACAGCTTAACAAAATCCACAAAGCAATGTGAAGAACTAATTAGTAAAATTACACATCTTGCGGATTTTTTGCTTGAATGTAAAAAAAAAAAAGAATCACTAGCTAGAAGAGGTTACTGAATATTGTAAATAGTGAGAACAAAGTGGCCGCCTGTGATGGAAGAAAGTAGCCTGCTAGTGCAGCAGATCGATATAATTTTAGAAGAGTTACAGAGAATTCAGACAGCTTCTGCTCTTGTGTCGAACAATAACATTGAACAAACTAAAGAAGTATTACAACAGCAAATTGAGGAATTAACACGACTACATACATTAGTGGAGGAAACACAGGACGAAATAACTGAAGAACAGTGGTGTATTGAGGATTTGGAGAACGAAATAGAAGCCGAGAATACTTTAAATGAAATGCCAGAAGAAACCGCATCGAAATGCCAATTATCTGATGAACAAATTGATAGTAAATTCAAGTGGCACAAAGAACAATACGATAAAATCCTAAAAGTTAATGGTGTTGAAGATATTGAATTTGAAGCCAACTCATCAATTAATATCACATTAGCAGAGCCGTACAACGTCAAACTGTACTTTACATATGATAAAAACAGAATAACAAATGTCACAGTAAGTGTTTGCGTTATGTTGGGGTTAAACACTAATCCATCGTACTAGATTTCGGGAATGGATTTGGATTTTAAGAAAATTGACTACGTTATGCGCCCTGCAATGGAAACCAACTTGATTAATGGCGTAAGCATGCTGACTATAGAGATTATGTCACTCTTGAAATCTAGGGCTTGATTTTTGTATAAATAAATAATAAATAGAAGATGTCTTGATTGTACACAATGAATGCTTTATAACATTGAAGTCATATTCAAGGTCTTTTACGCAAAGAGACATTCTAAACTATACATATCATCCCCTCGAGTAAAAAGACTATTATATCAACTAGAAAGTAGCCTTATTTATAAATCGTCACTTATAAAGACATAAATAATCGGTTGAAATGACACTGGCTAAGAGCATTTTTATTATGATTTTTACATGTCGTATGTAATATAAGAGTAGGTGATTAGATTTTAAATATTAGTACGTGGTTACAAAAAAAAAAAAAAAAAAAAGGAAAGAAAAATGGATTATTTAAACAATGATTACTCTTCACTTATATGCTGCAAGTCTTTTTTTAGACTTGAGGAGCTTTCTACTCTTGTCAGTGTAGATGATTCGTCTGGTGTGAGAGTGGACGATCTACGACCGTATTTCATAGGTCTTTCTACTTTGCCATCTAGTCCTTGTAATGGCTTGATACTATCGTCATGAATGCTAAGAGGTAGATTCTCAGTTGATTGTTTTCTCTTTTCCAATAATATCTCGTCTTTCTCTTCTGTCGGTGATGTAACAAGTGTATTTCGTCGTGTCTTTGTTGTTGTAATTAAAAGCTTAGATTTTTCGTTTGACAAAGAGCTTCGTCTCTTTTCTTCCTCTTTATTAATCAAAGTGACTACGGGCTTTTGCTTAGGTGGTTTGCTACTTCTTTTCTCAGTTGTCATAGTAACCGTACTGGATGTTTTGTGTCCAGTAATAATGGAAGGACGCTCAATATCAGGCTTGCTGACATCTCTCTTTGATGCCTTTCCACCGAAGATAGCCACAACCCACGCTGCGACAGAAACAATCAAAGCAATATAAGTGGCATCGATTAATTCTATACTGCAATTTTAGAGAGAAATAACCGATATGACTATTATAATGAATACTTACGGCATCTTAATTTTGAATAAGCGTTGGTGAGACTTCCACACTGCGAATAATACATACCACCAACGTACGATTCACTAGCCCAAGGTTCAGTCTTATCACCCACTGAGTTCAATGCGATAGTAACAGTATTAATGATAATAGTAATCAAAATGATAACGACGCTCTTCTTTTTTATCACATATTCTGCCCTGATAAAGTAATACGCAGTTAAACAAGAATCTGCACCAGAAACAAACGTCATAATATACTATGGCAATGCATCAGAGCGCAGATCAGAAATAGGAAAGACCCTATAACCCACCTTGGCAGGAATACTGCTAGTCCAATTTGTTGGGTTTTGATATTTAACGTAAATCACAAATTGCACTAAACAAACAATTGTTTAGCCAGTCGATGAATTCTATGTCCAAGCTTACCTATGTGGCAGACAAGAGCAAGAATATTCGCTACCAGAGCAATACCTACGGGATAATTCACGTTGAGATACATGATATAAGGACTTGGCTGAAAAAAAAAGAAACAAAAAAGAGTGAATTGAAAAAGGAAAGTTGCTTTTTTTTTTTTGTTGAAGAAAGGACAAGTTACATTAGAGAACCCCCATTTGTGGATGTGGAACAGTTACATTAAATAAATAAATGGAAGGAGGGCTTTGATTTCGTGCTACACGGCACATATGAATACTAACATAAGACAATAATGCTTAGCTTTCTGCATAGTAAAGTAATGGCAATTACACGCCGATTGTTAGATCGAATTCGTAGCTAAAAGAAGAGTTACTTGCTGGATTTCTGCAAGGGACTAGTTTGACAGCTCATTAAGAGATTACATACTTTTGACCTGTTCTTCTCTACACAATGGAATATGAGTAGCTCTCTATCTATACGACATTATTCGAATGAATCTGTTCAAATCATATCAGTTCTTTTTAGCAGAAAACAATGGCCATTCTTTAAACTTTTGTCCTACGTGTCTTACTAAGCTGGGTGTAATCTTTGTGAACCGTACTCTTAAAAACCAATCATTTCGAAAACGGTGCAAAATCGAACATTTGTAGCTTCCTGCGCATTGCTATGTGAATGAATTGGACTAAACCTCAAATAACGGCGCGTTCTTCTATTAAAATGCTGCTAATAAAGGAAAATTCAGCTAATAAACAATATTAATGATTCGAAAAAAAAAGTAGCCACACTATTTGAATAAAGAAGTACATCTGGAGATTCAGATTAGTTTTCTTGACTATATCTCCAATCATATGAGTTAGTTATACATATACACGAATAAAGTGTGCCAGTAAGATACTATATTACATATATTTCAATATTTTATATATAACTGTGAGAGTATTATTATTGCACGAAGCTATACACATAAAATAGATAGATAATATGAATGCTATTCCCAACTGTATAGACCCATAGCAAGTACTATTCTTTAAGAGCATTATGCAATGTGTTGTTGATATAGTTGTTTTTCGAGCCCCATAACCGTAGTCGTGTCTCTTTACTTTCTTGAACGCTTGACTTGTCAACTGTGCACATGAATCATACTGTAAATTTGGTCTATGATATTGCCATTAGTGGTTCATCACAGTTATAAAGTTGAAAATATTGCCTTATTATGCCGACCTTGAGGTACATACTACGGATTGCAATAATGATATACTGCACCCTAACAAATAGATATAAGTATGCAATTTAGCCATTAGTTTGCATAAATATATCTGCTCGAATACTTGGATTATTAAGCGAAGCTTTTGTTATACCATTTAATATATGTTTTAACATTTTTGTAAAAAAAAAAAAAAAAAAAAAAACAGTGTATGGAACGATAGGCATTAATACATATATGGCATTGAAGAAACTAAACTTTCTCAATTAAAAGTATATCTAATCATACATAGCTGGCACATAGGTTAAAATTAGAAAGTGGCATAAGGATTTACTACAAACGAACTGCCTATGTTGTTTTCATGAAAGTAACTCAGTGCAGTATCATGCTCCTATTCAATTATTTTGACGTGTAGTTGCTTCTAAAAAGTAAATGCAAGAGCTAATACATACCATTATTGTTTATTCACTTTGCATAATCAGGCTTACAGAGGTTTCTATCCAAAACGTGTTATATGTAAATCAAGCTCAAGCACATTATTTTTACATGTATTGTATTTGACAGTTTTGTTATTTATAAAATATAATTACACAAACAAGATATTTTTTATACATTTAGACTTCTACGGGTTTGCTGTAATTTCCTCCGCCGCCTCTTCTCTTAAAGCAGCAAAGACGCTTCCACCAGCAAATGTAAGACGTTAAAGCAATAACGAACAAAATAACAATGACAATAACAGCAATAAGCCAACCAGCCACTTTCTTTCCACGAGTTACATAAGGTCTAGGCTGAGTGATGGTAACATAAGGAGGGTCACTTGCGCCTGAGCTCATTTGGTACGCCATCAAACCTTGGAAAGGAGCGTTGTAATCAAGTGCAACTTCAGTTTGTGTCCAGTCATCGCGGATATCGTAAAATTTATCATCTTTATCGGGACCGCCAACAATGGCACCATATAAAAGATGGGCTTCTTGAGGTGGCGAAGAGTTAATATTACCGACATCTGTGCCTCCTGAAGCACCTGCATGATGAGGGTTTTGAGGTGAGTTCATGTGAATACCGCAAACATAAGGTGTTAACATGTAGTTGTTTCCTAACATGTAATCAATCTGGCTAGTGGCAAAAGCAGTATAGCTTTGAGATTTCGTGTTGTCCACTTTGCTGTAAAGAAGAGCGAGTAATGCCATGTCCTGGGCCGGCACCATCGAGTTGGAATCACTGAAGCCACTGCAATATAATAGGCCACCTTTTGTGAACGTGCAAGGGGAGCCAGAGCTAGAGTTGATAATGGTGTCAAATACTTTCTTTGCAGCCGTAGAGTATTTGGTGTTGGTAGGGTCGACTTCAGCACCTAAAACATAGACGGCGTTTGTTTGATCACTCCAATCCATAATACCGATGGGTGATTGTCCGAGCGAGAATTGGTCAAAGTAGTTGGAAGCCATTGTGCGGTAGGTTTCATTACCTGTGGCTTTATACATCCAAAGCGCAGCGAATGTAAGTTGGCTTGCGTAACTGCTGGTTGCATAATACCCAGCCACGGCAGGAATGGATTTGGTATAAACATTGCGTGGTTGAGCTGTGTCTGCAAGTTGGAATAGAGACGTCGCGTGATTTAATAAGATGTCGCCGTAAGCCGTATCATTTAAATTGTTTTTGAATAAATAAGATGCAGAAGCAAGTGCTGCTGACGTGATGGCAACAACGTCAGTACCGACAGCTGTTCTATTGACTTGATAGGAAGGACGTGGTGAGGGAATATTTGTATCAGGACCTATTTTTTTTTTTTTTTTGTTAATTTCATGTGTATATACAGTTTTCCTATATTTGGATTTACCCCAGTAGTTGTTGTCTAAATCACCATCGCCCACTTGAACGTAAAGAGTATTATCATCAGGATGTGCTTGTATTAACCAATCTGTACCCCATTTCATCATATCTCTTAAATATCCTTGCTGATTGGCTTTTTGATAACCATCAAACCATTCTATAGCGCCCCAGTTGATAATGGCTAAAGAATACGACAGTGGCAACGTGAACTTTACATAGTCACTATTATGTATTGGTGTTACTTATCATTGTCTATCTTATTGAGGCTGTTATATTTACCCTGCATCGTAGTAGCCACCTGTTAGATTGACATTATTATCACTTCCGTCATTTAAAGCAGAGTCGGAGCGCCTAAAAATAACAAGGTTTTAAATTAATTTACTATTTTACCGAGATTCATTTCAACTTTACCAAGATACTCGATTATTAGCTGGTAATTTACCACTACGTTGAGCTTCATAGAACCACATTGAATTGTTCAATAAGTTGGCATAGTGAATATTGCCACTAACACCTGCTGGATTCGAAGGCCCATCTGTTGTAGCTTGATCCACTGCAAACACGGACGTCGCTAATAATGTTAAACTGTGGAGTAATATGTGTTTTGTACGCATATTTTAAGAAAAGAAAAAAAAAAATTAGGGAAGGAAAAGAAAGAAAAAAAATTATATGTATTTTTTTTTTTTTATTTGTGAAAGGGGAAAAGAGACCCATTTGCCATTGATGGGGCTCATTTTACCAAAAATAAAAATATATCTATTTTAAGAGAATTTTGGATCAACAACAAAAAAAAAGAGCCAATCATTAAAGGCACGTTACTGCATTAGAAGAGGCTTGACTTTTCCTTTTAGCCATCCGTCAATTACTTGCGCTTTAATTAGATGCAAGGTTATTTATCCCGCCAATCAAGAAGTTCTTAACCTTTGTTTTTATTTGTGAAGCCAATAACCCAAGAAAAGATACGCTTAGTAGTTATAACAGAAGACTCCCAGTTACACTTTGGAGCTTATTACAAAGCGTAAAATGTACACCATTCTACGGTGGCTAAGAACATTGTTTATTTTTCTTTTTGGAATTGAGTAACCTGGAAATATGAAACTAGTATTCAAAGGGATGAACAATACACATCGTAATATGATACTATACACCATGGCCAACTATAGAAGTAGGAATAGTGCTACTGCACCCAACAGTTCTAACAATGATATAATGGACATTTCAAGCCCGCAAAACGACAGAGTCTCCGCAAAATTCTGCGTTGGAATTGCTGTATTGATAGTTAATTACAAGTAGCATGAGCTACAATAGCATTTGAATAGACAACATTTAAGTAGGCGGTTACCGATTACAGAAAAAAAAAACCAGCGGTAGTGTAAGTGCAAGTTAGCAGCACTAAGTATATCTAAGTATGTTAGACTTGATAAGCCACTGAAGCAGCGTGCCTACAGTTAATTAACTGTGTTGTAAAAGTCAAAAGAGGGCAGGCTTGTCAAAGCCTACATTATTGTACTACTGTAAAAATGCGGTTAAATAGATTTTCCAGCGAGTAATCTTTTTTGAGCCACTACTGTATTAAGAGTACATCAATGTTTATATAGTAGTATATGCGTTTATATGTATTAGTGAGAAAAAAAAAAAGGGGGGGGGGATTAAATAGTGTGTTTGTATAATTTATTTTAGTTGCGACGGTGAAGAGATTTGGTATAAGTCCAAGCGCCAGCATCCAAATGATGCTTAGAATCCATATTCTTTTTCAAATCCACATTCACTAAATGATACTTGTTGTCACCTGTAGTATCGATATCTTTTTCAAATTCAAATAGCTCGGGAGTCCAAACAATCTTTTTCTCTTCGCGTTCTTTACGCACACCACGCTGCCAATCTTCGATTTTTGTTTTTTCAGCATTGGCAACCTTATAGTTCTTTTCTTTAAGAGCCTCTGAGACAGGACCCCAAACCTTATGTGTTTCATATTCCCCTTGTTCTTCAGCTGGAGCAGTGACACGTTCAGCCATAGGTTCAGCTGCAGCGTCAAATAATAACTCCTTTTTATCACTACCTGTTTTTTGATAGAAAGATTGATGGCTCCAACGACCTGTTAATTGATAGACAAGCTTATTTTCAGCGTAAAGAGAACCCTTAATATGGTTATATTCTCCACCAAACCATGGCTTAGGCACAAATTCGATGACTGCTTTGGTATTATTTGAACCTATAATAGTACATGTACCACCCAATTCAATATAAGCTCCACCTGTTAACACGCCTCGAATTAAAAGATCTGGGAAATCAATCATATATTGCTCATTGAATTGCTTCAAGTACAATACAGCTCTACCTACTTGCTCCACTTTAATGGAAGTTCCTTTAAACTTGGACTTTTGACCACCTTGATACCGTATTGTATTTTAGCTTATGAACTCAACTTTATAAAAAGACACTTACTATGACCGTTTAAAGAGACGCCAGCTTTTTCATCTTCAAGGTAGAATGCAGAAATTGGGGGATGATGACATACCTGTTCACAAACACATTTTGCGTCGCCCATTTGACAAAAGAACTTCTCACCCAAAATGGGGTTATAAGGCTTCTTTTCATATTTACCATCAGTACATCTTGAAGCATAACTACCATAAAGAGTAGAAATAAACCAACGAGAAATAGCCAAAATGCGCTCTAAACAGTAAATTTATAATCAATAACACCGCAATTACAGGTAAATTTTAGCAATACCTTCTGGTAACTGAGCCTGACTAATAGCAGTAAAGCTAGAAGGATGATCACCCCAATAAGTACTAGTAAAAATTGTACAAGTTTAGTCGATTTTTTCCCGGTTTCTCGTAATTTTTACCCGTATTCCAACAAGGATAAACCATTCAAGAAAAATGCAGGACAAGTTAAAGAAGAAAGGTCGCCTGTGAAACTGATAACAGTCTTCAAAAACTCTTTAAATTCTTTGAATTGACTTTTTTCAGAAGATTCCAGGTTCTTCATTGAAAGCTTATCAATGTCGTTAGCTGATGGTGTTTCTTCATCAGAAGATTTACTTTTTGTAGGTGATTTATTTCCAAATCCCAAAGCCATTATTGTAACAATTAGTGTATTAAACAAGAAGAAAAAGGAAACACTAGCTGTAAAGACTGGTGCTACCTGTTAAATAAAGGCCGGAGTTTGCAAAAAGGTTTTTCATTCTTCTTTAGCGATGATTTTCGTCATTTTTTTTTTACGGATATGGAGACAGATTTTTTAAAGAAAGCTTAATATTTTACATGTGTTTTGTTGAGAGAACATGGTAAGACTCATGCTCTTAAAAAACTCTATGAAATACTATCTCGGCAATCAACTGTCTCTTTATGGCTTCCTTTGTTGTTTATTTAATAATTTTCAGCCTTCCCAACAAAAAAAAAAAATAGTTATCTGCTACGCGTTGTTTAGTGATACTAAATATTTTAATGTAACATTTGCCAGTTCTGATCGACAACTAGCGCCTAAAAATTACTGCTATACTACATAGTACCTATATGTATTTGTGTGTACTAATGCCTATTGATGTAGTTGTTTTAATTCATTGTCTGATTTGTAAAAATATATATATATATATACTGTATAGTTTATTATAGAGAAGTACTCGCCTAGAAGAGCTCATTGTTTCATTATTACACAAAAATGAAAGTAGATAGAATGTAAGACGTTCTTCTCGCTCAGCCTTCACAAGGTATAATTTATGGCTTAAAAGTGGACTTTAAATAAATAACAACGCTTAAAGCTTTAATTGAATTTTTGTTCCAAAGGTCGAATATAATGCTTAGGGAATTCGACGTTAAGAGAGTGGATAATTTTTGTATCGGACTGAATCTCGCCTGTTTTTATATCAAACTTAACAGGAACGTGTTCAAGTCGATTATCTAAACTGACATGATATCCTCTTTCTGATAATACATCCATAACAATAGCAGCAAACCGTTCATTATTTAATGCTAAATCATCACTAAAAGAACATTTAGATAGAACGCTTATGTATAATACGAAGTAAACCAACCTTAAAATATTGGCATGACCGCATATCGAGTGCCTCAGCACTTTTGGCATGACAATTTCTTCGATAAAACGTATTGCTTTTTGCAGCATATGCGGTTCTGTATCCTGGTAATGTTCTAGCCGGCAAATTAGGTCCTTTAAAAGCTCGAATGTCAATAAAAAACGAAAACCACTATAGGGTACTATACTGTACCTGACGAGCGTGAATACTAATTTCAGAAGCAACTGGTATACGCGAGATGGAATCATACGTATCCGAATCCAATTCGAGCGATGACTGGTATTCAAATTCTTTTAGAATTGTTTGTAGCACTTCTTTAATAGTTCCAGTGGCATTAATTAGGTCTGTAATTATAGTACAACTACAAGTTAGGAATGAACTAAAAAAGTGTATGACAACAAAATACTTGCGAAATGGAAATGTTTTTGACAATTTGAATAATGAGTCGTAATTTTTTTGATAGATAGCGTATCTTTCTCTGCTAAGCTATGGTACAGTATTAAATGAGTACCATCAAAATAAAGAAAAATTACGAACGTTATTTACATTCACATCATTGTCAGTTACTCGTTCATTTATAATTTTGCCTTGTCCTGATTTTCTCACTTGGATATTGTGCTCTTTAATTTTTCTACCTCTTTCTAATTGCCTTGCTACCGATATATCTTCATCTACATACAAGACACATATGCGGAATACAGGGCGGCTGTGTATAAAAAGTTAAAAAAAAGACCATATACTTCTTGATGAGCAGCTACTTACGGGTATTGATCTCTTTTGTGCCAAAACTCTTTCCTGAGTTCCGTCATACGATCATGTAGTAGCTGCAAGGTTTCTACTTGTACGTCTGTACGAGGAAACCCATCAATGAGAACACCTACAGAAGGGTCACAGTTTAGCATAGCATGTAGTAGCAGCTCAATAACATAACGATCAGGTATCATTTGGCCTCTATTCATCAGCTCTTTACATTCAGGTGCTTCAAGTAATTGAGATACAGAGATGGGTGGGTTTGTAATTCCACGGGTGCGTAAAATAGACGGTGTGTGAGTTCCTTTTCCAGACCTACAAATATGCAGATATAAGTGTATCCGTGTATGCATTGGTTTATACTGCATTTTTACCCAGGTGCACCCATTAAAAAAATAAATTCGCGTGGTAGACGTATGTTCTCTCGACCATAGTAGTCTTCTATGTTTTTCCATGCTTGGTCAAATATAAGTTTTGCATCTTTTATTTCTGTTCCTCTAAGCAAAAGCCCAAGTTAGTCACAACACGATGAATTTAAAAAAATTCTTTTGATCTCACCTTGCATTTGTCTGCATGTCAAATTGATCGGCCCTGGACAGCTTGGAGACTAGATTTAAAAAAATCGACGTGAGTTCATTATTTCATGATGATGATTTAAAAATTACCCGTAACCTGAGGCATGACAGCAGGAAGACGATTTGGTGGAGACCAAGTTGCATAGACTCGAGTAGTTTGCCATGACACTCTCTTGAACACTGAATGATGGGCTTTTCTAAATATAAGAGGCGTAATTCTTTGAGCTGACATCTGTAATAATTTGTTTGATAAAAAAAAAAACTTATAGACAGCAGTTTCAATTTATATGATTTCATAATTCATCTCGTACCACTTTAAGAAGCATGATAGTTGCACTCGATTGGTTCATCAACTGCTGATAGAATTTTTTTCGCTTTTATATATATTTTCTTTCATTGACATTCCTCTTAAATATATATATAAAAGGAGTTTCCTAAAATGTCTTTGGCAATAAAACAACTAGTGCCAGCATCAAAGCTGGTTCGCCTAGCTATGGGCACTGGTATAGTTGGTACAGGTGTATATGCATACGATTCACGTTCAGAAGCACAGCTTGTTGGGAGGAATTTTCGTACATTTTACAACGGCATTGCATTAGCTCTTGATTATAAGCTAAACTTTCAACCTGGAAAGTCAGAAGAAGCTAATCTCAAAATTGAGAAATTACATGAACGTGCTGCGAACCGTATTTTTGACGTATTTGAAGCAAATGGCGGCCTTTACATTAAAGTAGGTCAAGTCATAGGCACCCAAGCAGCCATTTTACCGCTCCAGTACCAAATTAGAGCTAAAAGACTTTTCGATGCAGCGCCAGCAGTTTCATTCGAAGCGATTGAACGCGTTTTTAAACAAGACTTTGACGGTAGACATCCAAGCGAAGTTTTTGCAGAATTTGACATGGCCCCAATTGCATCAGCATCGATCGCCCAAGTGCATAAAGCAAGACTAAAAAACGGCAACGTAGTTGCTGTAAAAATACAAAAACCGGCGATACGAAAACAAATGAATTGGGATTTGTGGGCATTCCGCGTTTTATTAAAAGTTTATGAATACGCATTTGATCTACCTTTGTCATTTTCAAGCGATTATATCGAGGAACATATGAGAATGGAAGCGGATTTTCGAATTGAAGCAAGGTAATCAAACAAGCATAGGTTTTATAAACCACTCATCCTTTGTAGGAACGCACAAATGGCAAAAAAATACATGGATCAAGAAAAGACATTGAGAGACAAAGTGTATATTCCTAAAGTATATGAAGAATTTAGCTCAGAGAGAGTACTAGTTTGTGAATGGGTAGATGGTATACAATTGACTGATACAGACAAATTGGAAAACAGCAACATCAATTATGTTGAAGCCATGAAGATTTCTGTGGAGGCTTTTGCTAGTCAGATTTTTCGCAGCGGTTTTGTGCATGGTACGTGTAGTTGAATACTGGCAAAGGCACGAAACTCAATTGACAAGCTTTTTTTCTCCTCATGTAGGCGACCCGCACCCAGGCAATGTCCTTGTAAGGAAGAATCCAGATAAAAAAAACCAAGTTCAAGTTGTTATGATTGATCATGGACTCTATATTCGTGAATCAGAGAAGTATAGGATCAACAAATAACAAAGAGTCAAAAGGGAAATGATTAACATATGAATGGTAGATTTCGTTTAGAATATTGCCAGTTATGGGAAGCTTTGTTTATGCTTGATATGGACAAAATGACTAAAATATGTAAAGAGTGGGGTATACATGATGCTACTATGTTTGCTTCCATTACGCTGCAAAGACCCTTTTCTGGAAAGAAAGCAGTCCACCTTGAGCAGCCAGTGGATGTCAAAGACGTCTATGAATTCCAAGCACACATGAAAGAACGAATCAAAAATTTTTTGACAGATCAAGCGTTATTTCCTAAAGAGCTAATATTTATTTCGCGAAACATGAATATTGTACGCGCGAACAATAAGGCGGTAGGAAGCCCTGTGAACAGAATCAATATTATGGCACGCTGGGCAGTGTTGGGTCTCTCAAGAGATAAAGGCATTTGGTTAAGTTGGCGATCTATTGTTTTTGAGACTACATTATTGCTCATGAGCATAAGTTTTTGGTTGGTGAGATTTCGAGATGCTGCAAATAGAGTGCTCTTTGGCTCAAAAGCGCGTGGGTTGGAAGATATCTTAGACGAAAGAATGCAAGATCAGGTACAGTAAAAAAAAAATTTTTTTTTCTCTCAAAAATTTTATAACTCTGAAACCTTTGTAAATAGATGTATAAACAATTTGGCATAAAGATAGATCCTTCAATTTTTGATGGTTGAAATGAAAAAAAAAAAAGTAGGCATTTATATGTATAGACCTCTTGTGATTTCCATAGTTCTTTTCTTTGCTCTTATACCATAAAATTACACTCAATAAACTACTGTATTGTGACCAAATGCGATCTGTGACTTATGGCGCGGTTTCTGAATTTAATATGTGACTTTGTATTATGATTTTTTTTTTTTTTCGTTTAAATAGTTTCTTAGGATTAGGACGTATTGTGTTCCCTCCTAATTCTTAAAGGTAAAATTTACATGCGTGCATCCATCCATCCATCCACTCATCCATTGTTTTAGTTTATCAAAATGGGTAAAGAGAAGACTCACGTTAACGTTGTCGTTATTGGTCACGTCGATTCTGGTAAGTCTACCACCACTGGTCACTTGATTTACAAGTGTGGTGGTATTGACAAGCGTACCATTGAAAAGTTCGAGAAGGAAGCCGCTGAACTCGGTAAGGGTTCTTTCAAGTACGCCTGGGTTCTTGATAAGCTCAAGGCTGAACGTGAACGTGGTATCACTATCGATATTGCTCTCTGGAAGTTCGAAACCCCCAAGTACAACGTCACCGTTATTGATGCTCCTGGTCACAGAGATTTCATCAAGAACATGATTAC
>JNEK01001192.1:0-58341 GCA_000697295.1 Mucor indicus B7402 | reverse complement strand
CTACCAAGTGGTCCGAAGCTCGTTACAACGAAATCGTCAAGGAAGTCTCCTCTTTCATCAAGAAGATCGGTTTCAACCCCAAGTCCGTTCCTTTCGTCCCCATTTCTGGCTGGCACGGTGATAACATGTTGGATGAATCCACCAACATGCCCTGGTTCAAGGGATGGAACAAGGAAACCAAGGCTGGTTCCAAGACCGGTAAGACTCTCCTTGAAGCCATCGATGCTATTGACCCTCCTACCCGTCCCATCGATAAGCCTCTCCGTCTTCCCCTTCAAGATGTCTACAAGATCGGTGGTATTGGTACAGTTCCCGTCGGTCGTGTTGAAACTGGTGTTATCAAGGCTGGTATGGTTGTCACTTTCGCTCCTGCTGCTGTCACCACTGAAGTTAAGTCCGTCGAAATGCACCACGAAACCCTCACTGAAGGTCTCCCCGGTGACAACGTCGGTTTCAACGTCAAGAACGTCTCCGTCAAGGATATCCGTCGTGGTAACGTCTGTTCCGACTCCAAGAACGATCCCGCCAAGGAATCTGCCTCTTTCACTGCTCAAGTTATTATCTTGAACCACCCTGGTCAAATCTCTGCTGGTTATGCACCAGTTCTCGATTGTCACACTGCTCACATCGCCTGTAAGTTCGCTGAACTCATTGAAAAGATCGATCGTCGTTCCGGTAAGTAACAAAAAAAATAATTTAAACACCGACCTTGGAAAATTTTTGAAAATTTTTTGCCTGATTTCAAAATCTTGGAATCTTGCATGGACTTCATTAACACTTCCCATGGTCTCCTTTAACACAATACTAACGAATTTCCGTTCAACAAAGGTAAGAAGCTCGAAGACGCTCCTAAATTTGTTAAGTCCGGTGATTCCGCCATTGTTAAGATGATTCCTTCCAAGCCCATGTGTGTTGAAGCTTATACTGACTATCCTCCTCTTGGTCGTTTCGCTGTCCGTGATATGCGTCAAACCGTCGCTGTCGGTGTCATCAAGGCTGTTGAAAAGGTTGACAAGGCCGGTAAGGTCACCAAGGCCGCTGCCAAGGCTGGTAAGAAATAAATTATTTCTTAGCTAGTTCTCCTGAAAAGTATCTACTTTTGTAAAATAAAATATCTATAAAATACACTTCACAAAAGTAACTGTATGTCATTTTTGTCTTGTCCCGTTTTCTTAAAAATCCTAGAGAGTTATTAGTTCTGATAACTGCAATGTATTGCGCGCAGGGCATCTTTGCTTACTGGTGAAAGCTTGATAATGCGTTGCTCAGAGGCGAAATGTTTGCAGTGGTAGTGCAAGCAAATGTTACTGATGTGCCAACTAATTATAAAGTAGCAAAAGTGTTTGCGAACGAGTTTATTATCGCAGGTGCATTGCAGACAATGATTTTCAATGATGTGCATGTATTGAGCGAAATGCCAAGGAGGAGGGTAATGGAAAGAATGGATTTAGCTTAATGAACACACGGATTTCTGCTGAATGTTTGCTAAGTAATACGCTTTTATTATATATATCTGACTCTTCTCAAGACAATGAATCCTATTTTCCATTATAATAAATCAAGCATCATAGAACGAAGAAATATAACAAAGTCCACAAACTGACGGTGTTTTCTCGCTAACGCTTATAAATAAGAACAGCTTTTATAATTACTATTCTTCTTTCAGTCTTATTGTACAACATGTAAACTTGTACCATTGGCGAAGGAAACTTTCTGAAAATCTTTGATTTTGAAATGTCGTCCTTAATAACGGTTATGCTCTTCTTATACTTATGTCGTGTGTAATGAACGTGTATAATTAACAAATCTCTAAAGAATTAAGCAAACACTATTACGACGGAGGAATGATTTCGTTGTTTAACGCGAGTATCTCTGCTACATAGGTGATATCTATCAAGTACAGCTTGGCCTTGATAATCTTATGCCCCTTTACTTGTAACCCTCCATATGTTTGGGCATTTGCAGCAATCTGACAAGCTTCCGTCACGCAATATTTGAATTTTGAAGAAGCATGGAATGAGCTGATGAACGAAGAGGAAGATACTTTCATAGCGCTAATTACCAACTGGAAATTGGAGGACGATTCGACATTCAATGACGATATAAGTCTCGATATGTATTATGAAATATACAGACATACACCAACTGTACTTGTAGCAGACCTATTGAGACACAGACAACGTCGAGGTAGATTCAATCTTCTTGAGCAATACTGGTTGAAGAAACACCCTTTGTTTTCTGATAAAGATTTTAAAAAACATCACCGAATTAACAGAGCCACCTTTGACAATCTGGTTGCTGAACTTTCCAGATGCTCAGAATACACCGGGTCAATTATGAGAGGCGGGTATCCGGTTGAAATTCAGTTAGCAGTGGTCTTATGGAGATTCAGTAATACTCATTTTGGATGCCGTATATCACATGTACATCTTGGAGCCCCAGCTGGGGTGTTCCCCTGACTAGCGAAATTATCGAGGGAATACTGTAAATATCTCAACGAAGCCGCCCATCTTTGACTGCCTGAGGCTCCAGGAATACGAATCTGGGGCTACTTGTTTTTTTAATATTCCCGTGAAGGCGAATTCCTTGGGTCTCGAACACCACTAAAAAGTTTCCCAGGTTTAAGAATAGAAACAGGACTACTGGTACGATATAATACAGAGCTGTACATACACCTTAATAATCTATCTCGTAGTTAGGTGCTCAAACTCTGCAATGACTAATGGCTTATGGTACTGCACACAGTCATTCACTACAGAGAAAGATCGATTATATACAAAACAAATGTGTCAATTATGCGTTGAACAAGATATTCCAACATCCATTGAATGTCCTACGTTGAAACAATTAGCAACCCACCTATACACTTCTCAGGCATCAACATCTTGGGAATCACCTGCCTCACCTCATCGACACGGCATGCATACGAAAACTGCAATTTTTTTAAGAGATTACACGCCTAATTCCAACGGAATTACGTACAGTCGTGGCTTTTTAAATTGTAATTTCTTCAAGAACATCGCACTTACAAGAAGAAATTTATGATGACAGCGAAGAAGAAGCGATTCAAAAAACGATACAATATATTGAAGCAGCGATTGAGTAATCTGACTCTTCTTTAGACAATATCATACTAGTCTAAATCAACTATCATACCATCGTAGAATACAGAAACATAAACAAGTCCGTAGACTGGCAACATTTGCAGTTATAAAAAGGAACAGTCTTTATGCTTGCACTTTTTCTTTTATTTTATTCCTTTAATGTCTATCTTACTCGAATAAATATACATGTGTTTATAATTTATTATTAGTATTAAAGGACTAAAAAGTAACGACACAACAATTGAAGTGTTAAATTAGGAAAATATAAAAATAATACTGGTACTGCAAGTACAAACAATTAATGGTATATATAAAAGTGCAGATTGCGATTGGCTTTTAAGCAATAAACATTTCAATAATTTCACTAGCCAGTTTGGCATTTTGCAGAACATTAATAGAAGTCGCCCCAAAAGTAGGATCACTAAGAGCAGAAAATCCAGCAGCTTGTAACAAATCCTTCTGGGATGCTTCAAGCTTTCTTGCAGAATCGGAGAAGGCAGGATTTGAGCAAGCAATCATAAGAATTGACTTGACTGATTCTATAATTGGTTGGTTGGTACTACTTAATACAATTTGATTCATTTTAGGTAAAAGAGAATCATAACTATAAAGAGATGATCAGTATTTGTGCGTATAATTGCTTAGCTATATATATATATATATAATATACTTACACCACAGAAAATACTTGCGGCATTGAGCTGGCAGCTTCAGATAACAATCCGTATAAAAAAAGTTTTTCGTTCGTATTTTCAACCACTTGTAACTGAGTTGCCAACATGGAAATTAGCAACAATGCAGTGGTGTCATCATTAATGTCCAACTTGTCAAATAAACCATCATAATTAGAGACAAATATATCACTAACAAAGCCTTCTTCTTCATCAATACCAAAGTTTGATTCAGATATGCCAACTAGACGCAATACATCCTTCAGAGTCTCATTTTTAGCTGCAATTGGTAGTAGGCCCGCAAGGTAACCTAGCTTCTGAGAATCGACCACACCTGAGCTTTCTGAATGCTTGCATTCGATATCCAAAAACGTCGCTAAGCCTTGGAAAATCGTATCCTTGGCATTGTTGTACCGCAAACCCTTAAGGAAGATACAGGAAATAGCAAACGAGAAATGAGAATCGAAATTAATGCCACACAAGTTGTCTAATTCGCGAGCGACGTCAGCTATAGGTTCTCTTGCTGACATTAGAATGTCCACTACATGATCGTCGGCAAAGAAATCATCAGCGTCGAGAGCTCTCAAAACAGCCAAGAGTAGTTCGATAGACATAGTAAATGTTGGTCCGTTGTTGATTTCTATTAAAGCTATAGCAACCCAAAACAGAGGAAGGAGATATCGAGAGTCTGAGGGAAGGCTTTCAACAATATTCTTCAAACACATCGTGATACTAAGCACAAGGCTAGGATCAGATTCGTTGAAAATGGCCAATGCGCCTCTTAGAGCAACCAAAATTTGGTATAGTAAGTCATCGTCAACTTCTTCTTTGCCAAGACATCCCATAACGACAAAGGCCTGTGGCTGAATAGCTGGGTTAAATTGGAATGCCGTGCTGGCCACTAAACTCATCCATCTTGCCCGCCATGCATTAGCCATATCTATTGATGACAGTTGTTAGTGATTCAGTATACTACTGTAGTGAGTTGTGTAGTAAATTATACCTGAAGAAGGAGCACTATAGTTAATAACTTCTAATAGGTTATTAACAATAGTTTCAAGCGACATTAATGAGACAGACTCTGAAGCGTCGTTAAGAGTGTCAGCACTTAGTGTGAAAGCATTAGTATGTGTTTTGAATAAGCCAAACAAGAGTCGATATTTGGTGTCTGACATTTCGCTAAGTATAAGCTGCAATTTCTTCACATTTGCGTCTTGAATCGGCATGGTTGTACACAAAGCCTGAATGATATTGACAACAAGACCGTGGACGGAGGCTTTTATGATTGTCGGGCCAACACCTACAACAAGCGAAACTATATGAAATATTTCAGGTACGTAGCTTTTCACGGGGCCACGGTTATTAAACGAGAGCATTAGCACAAAGCGAATTAAAATGGCAATTTCGTTCCAAGTCCAATGATCTGTTAAAGTTCTGGTAGGCTTGAAGGATGTTTTCTGAAGGACCTTACGTAAGCGGGATACAACCTTGCCTCGAACCGCAATATTTGAAAGAGTCACAAAAGTATCTGCCATTGCTTCAGCTTGAGGCGATCCTACTCCATGCTCTATTGAGAATTGTATAAATGAATCGAGTACCAAGTTGAGAATGTCGTCAATTTGTCCTATGTTTTTCCATATTTTTGCTTGCACGAGTTTATACATCTAAAATAATGTTACAGTTAGTTCGATTAACAATGTATCTTATCTCAAATATTTACGTCTGTTCTGGCGACTGTCAAATCTATCAAATTACGAAGAACCTCTTTGGTCTTTACAATTCCAGCGTCATTGTCACTACTTGAGCCCTGGCAGAACCTTGAAAGATTTGGAAGCCAAGGTATCATATAATCCAAGCAAAGATAACGCAAGGGGTCACTTGATTTTTGAAAGCCCATGAAGCATTCGCTAAGGAACTCGAGTGTCAAGTTTGGTTGGTTCAATGCAATCTTTTCACTGATATCAACTATGAACGCCGTACTGTTTGCAGGAAGACACAGGTCTCTGGCATCAAGCAATTGATTCCCAACTTCAAAATGAAAAGTGACGCTGAGGGTGTGCAACAGATTATAAGCTGCTAGTCTCAAACTGGGATCATTGCTTCCGATATTCAACAAAGCCATATTCAGGAGTCTACCAGGTACATCATTAGGTCTAATCGTTCTTTCTGTCATAGTATTCGGCTTTGACATTTCTAATCGTCGTTTATTATGACGGATATTCTGTATCCATTTTCATTAGTACACAATTAGGAGCATTTGATTACTTTACTTACGTTTACAATTGCTTCTCTTTTGACAGAGGTAAATACATGGTGTGATTTACCCTTATTGTATTTGAAATGGAATTCGTGTGGTTGTTCGTGGTTGCGATTATTATTTACAATAGTGATGCCATCGATTTCAGTTATTGCATATACATCATTGATAACAGTTGTAATATTATACAAAAATTCTTGCTTTCTAACAGTCATAACCTGTACATACTCTGCGCTTACTTTTATCGTAATAGGGATATTCATCTTATATTGTGATAGTGTGTTAGCTGGATGAAAAACGTTTGCTGGGTCTGTGTCTAACGCAGCTATAGAATGTGCGTTAGTAGACAAACGGGCCAACTCTTTTGGTGTAGCTTACTTGTAGATTTTGGTAGTCTCACTTCAGTAGGGTTGATGTATTCATAAAGTTCAGCAAGTGTAACGGCAAAAAACATTCGTTTGTTCATCTTATGAGAAAGTGGACGAGGGAGTTTTTTCACGTATTTTCTAAGGTGTGAGTTAGGGTTGTAGATGATAATGTTTGCAAGGTTATCAGAGGCATCAAACGGCAGGAGCTGTAATATTTGATTGATGTACTGAACAGGAATTTCGTTCGTAGACGAAAATAATGTGGTATCGATGACAAGTTCGAAAGATTTGTTGGAAGCCCGTTCCATTGTCTATGTTAAATGTTAGGATGCGAATAAGTTGCTTTGTCTAATGTTAGTTACCTGTAAAATATGATATACAAGAAGCTCAAAATCAATGCTATCTACAAGTATATTTCTAGCGATAAAGTAGAACACTGGACGATTGTTCCTTGAGATACCACCTTCATAGAAGATATTTTTGGATACAATTGGTTCGACACTACGGTGACTGTTACGGCGCATAAACTCGGCATATAATTGATTGGCAGCTGCAAATGTGTAACTTCTTAAACCGCTAAATTCCTGTTTTGACACCTCTGGCGGTCTTCCCAGTTGTGCTAACAAATTCGAAAACTTATCAAACTTTCGTTTTCCGTCTGTTGCAGTTTCTTGATCTGTATGTTGTCTTAATCGTCTGTTTGCCAATTCTCTGGATATACGTTCCATATTGTCAAAGAGAACTCGATGAAGACAGCTGTAATCTTTATCTTCCAAAGGACGGTTTTCAAAGCTACTGTCATCGTTAATAGGGTTAGGAGAGCCTTCTAAAGCAATCTTTGCAGCATATCCATTTTCCCTTGTTGATTTGTTCTCTGGAATCATTGAGATTTCACGAAGAAAGCTAGTTACTTTGTAGATATTGCTTGTTAAGAAATCATTCAGTACAATCATGTAAGTTTCCTTAGCACCAAAAAACACATTGTTTGCAAGATTTTGGATAACCTTAGTCACAATCAGATGGCCACGCTTCATTTCTCGGGTAATAGTCACATTCGATTTTACCAATCCTTCGGATTCAGGTGAGACAATCACAGGACAAAAGAAACGCAAGAAAATAAAAGCACCCAGAGCAGTATATTTAGCCTCAGGATAGCGTTCTCTGACAGACGTCAAGATACAGTGACATACTTCCCTGAAAGCTTGTGGAGCCTCATCTGCTGACGCACAGATGGCATTTAAAAATAGCTCTGTGGCATTCACTACATTTTGTTTGTTTTTCGCGACATCTTCGCCAGGGCCAACCTTTGTTGAATCCAGTTCATATGTTCTTTCCTCTGCAGGCTTTTCAGCTAGTTGAGTAAAAACAGGCTGAAGAACAGATCGACAGTATTCTGCACCGTGAGTTTTGGCAAAGACAGACAAAAGTCTAGTAGCAATACTTGTTCTTCTTAATAGTTCAGTTTCACTATCTATTTATGTAATATTTGTATTATTTACACCTATTCTATCTGAAACTATATAGTTTTTTGTACCTGTATTTTGGACTTCTTTTTGAATAACTGCTTTCAAAAGCTCCAATGTTTTTCCTCTAGAAGCAAAGCATGCAAGTAATGCGTTGGCAGCATCTTCAATATCAGATGCTGGACAAACATCGCAAAGAGATAAAGCAATGCTTAAATCATCGTCGTTGACAAGCATCTGTAAATACAACAGTAAGATAAACTTACACTTTACGATTATGTTATAATCCTACTTACATCTACTAACTTCTCATATCGATCAGTTATCACAGTTTCTGCTAAAGTTTCGAATTCTGTTCCTTGATTTAGAATGTTTGTCAACACTTTCATGAAGGCAGTTCTCATTTGAGGGTCATCATGATAACCCATAGACAGAGAGTATTTTAAACCAGCATCTACGTTGGCACTTAAAAGGTTCGACATAGCCAAAATAGTGCTTTCTTTCAAAGGAGCTAGATACGTTGACATACTTTCCTTTGTCTATCGGGGAAGAAATTAAGTTTTATGCCAAGAGATTTGAAACAATCAATACTACCTTTATGACAGCACTATCCATATAATTCCGGCGATGCATGTCACCTTCCGTCTACGATAACTTATTAGCCTCTCTTTGTACGAATATTATTTATGCTATATACCTCAGAATCTCTACATCTATTGAGCAGTTTCAAAAAGAATGTAAAGTATTTATAGAAAATACGACTTTTAGCAGGAGTTGGGTCGACATCATGGCCTTGGTCAGCTGGTTGCAGCGGGAGTTGGTGAAGTAATCCAACAATGGCATTCAAGCAAGCCAGATCAAGCTCTCGATGTAATTTCTCGTTCTGGTTGCTTTCAAATTGATTACTTGCATCTGTCTTCAGTGAAAAATCGCTGGTCCATTCGACAATGATCTCTAACAACTTGTTTCGTAATCGAAATTCTTGTCTCAAAGTGATCTTATCCTTTTTCGACATCAGCACTTCTGTTAACTGGCAAAACTTGATTTTAATCTTAAGCGCTGATTGTCCACTTCCTAATTTATTTAGGTATTTAGCGTATTGATTGATCAAACTACTAAAGTCGACCGTCAACAAGTTTTCGGGTGAATCTTCCATTCGATCCAATACAAGTTTTAAAATACTGATGGCTTGCTCGACGAAGAGAGTGTTGCGGCTATTGCTAATTGGGTCACCATCGGGTCCAAAGTATTTAGCAAGTACGGTTTCCATATAACTGAAAAGCATAGGATATAATGCAGGTGACAAATCTGTACCGAGAATTTCTTTTACCCATTCGCGCACAATGATGTTGTCGCATAACAGCAAATCTACCATATCTATGACAAATTTGTTCACCATTGCTGAAGATTCGGTAGGTGCAGAGATACGTTTAAATGAAATGGGATCGCTATATCCTGGTCGAGGTGTTACTGGTGAGGTTGGTGTTGAAGGTGAGGCATCAGCCAAAAGGCAGATACCACCAAGAGCAGCGAGAAATCCTGCATAGTTTTGCCATTCAGATGACTTGTCCTCGTCTAAATTAGTAGTATCCGATCGAGCCAGCGAAAACGAATGGGTTTGTCTATTGGATGACGAGGTTGGGTTTCTTACTTTATCATGCCATGCTGGACCAGCGCGTTTGACGTTACTACTACTATTGTTGATATTTTCCTGTAGATCGTCTTTCAATTCGTCATATGGCTTGATCATGGCGGGTGTCATGTATTTCCAGCGCTTATATGCCTCTTCCCAAGCTGCCAATTTGCCTGGTGCATACAAGTTCATCATACGAAGCAATTTTCGAATTTGTTTTTGTTGCGATTTACGGCCTGTAACAATACCATTGTTGGCAGAAAGTTGCTGGTAAATGTGTAAGTTTTCAATCACTGTTAATACAGCTTGGTGAGGGTCATCTACACTTTCTGTCAGTTGCACCTCTGTGCAAATGTGGCCGAAACACGTGATGGCGGAAGAGCAAATTTCCATGTCGGATGAACAAAGTAAAACTAGTAATGCTACTTCCAGCCCAATAGATGCTTGCACACGCTCTCTTGTGTCTGATCCCAGCATAGCCATATCCTATATAACAATAAATACATTGATTTTAAGTATCTTTTTACATATATTTACCTGATAAAGCTTTAAAAACTCATTTCGAGACTCGAACAGTTTCTTGAGTAATTCCAATAATCGCTTTAAACTGTCGTCCTTTTCTCGGTTATCTAGTAGTTGCTTAGCCATAGTGAACATCACTTGAGATGATATTTTCCAGAAAGGCTCCATGAAACTTGCTGCGGTGCTCCATTCTTGAATGTAAGCAGGTTGGTGGAGCTTGAATAAACACATTGCTGCAGCGTCTCTGACATATTGATTTGGTTCGCGAAGGCAGTTCGTAATGGCAACAAGTGCAACCGCGTTACTCTCTAATCGATTCTCATTCTCTCCCTAAAAGCAGTAATTATCTTAGAATTGAGAGGTAGAAATTGACTATGTTATATTTACCAAAATAGCAAGCTTTGGGTCAGTCTGGTATAATCTCAACATGTCTAGAATTAACTCCAAACGTTCACTGCCTGGGTCGTTTCGCACTTCCTTTTTAGACTTTTTATCATTTGCGGGGTTGCTGATCATAGGTTTTCTAGAAGCTGCCATATCGAGCTTTGAGTAGTCTTTACTTGCAAAATCGATGAAAAGCTTTCGAAGAGGACCAGATAAGGAATCATACAAAACACTAACCGACGGATTCCACGGCAACCTGTTATCTTCTGAAGCGATTACTAAACATGCTTTGACCATGCTAATTTTGAATAGAGTTGGTGATCTTCGATCAAGACATATGGGAAACAAACTGCGTAAGGCATGGCGAGGGTTTAGACGAAACATCGCCACAAGGCAGTCAGCCAAAAGAGAGCGGTGGTCGATGATGATACCAAAGCCACTCATCAAGCTGTCGGGGATCAATGGTTTTTCTGAATCAAATAATTGACTCTTCAATTCGTTCTCTATGTCAGGTACAATGTGTCGCAATGCAGCAGACACGTCTGACTTGGCAACATATGTTGCTGCTTTGCAAATATCGACGTAACAGATTGCTGCAAGTTCTGCCATACGGCCCGGCCTGAGTGAGTTTTTAAGCGTTGTAAGGAATACTGTCTTTTTACTGTGGATGGGTTTATCCGTGCTGATGGCCGCAGTAAGGATATCGGGGCAAAGAATAAGAAGCATTGTCTGTAATGGCCATAAAATAGCTTTCTTTCGTGTCGTGTCTGCTAATGATAAACAAATATCAAATAGGATATCAGGGCCTCCTTCAAGTCTTTTTTGGCTTTGGCATAATTGCATGAATTCACCAGGGTATGTTTCAATCCAACCCCAAATGGCTCTTCTCAAGATTGCAGCAACAATTAATTGCGTCGATTTTTTTAAAGTGGAAAAACTTGAGCAAAATTCTAAATATAAAGGTAAATATCTTTCTCTTCCTTTTTGAATTATGCTTCCCAACCTGATAATACAATGCTTAAACGTCTAGCATTGAGAGAACAGCATTCCAATAATCTCATGTCGGATGTTTCTGGGTTTTCATCTGTGGTTGTAGATAAATAAAGAATTCGCATCTTTATTTTTGAAAACACGACACTCCAATTACTGGCACTGACGTAAGCCACCACTCTGCTTGAAGCTTTGTAGATATCGAGTACAATATCTGCTGATGTACGGGCTATGTTTGCGACTGTATAGTATTCGGTTCGAGTTACTTGAGTGATGTGGTTAGTAGCTTGTCCATATTCCCTCTCTTCCATAACGGTGGTTTGATGCATGATACGTGAGATGACATTAATTACACTTTTAGCGATACTGTCGTCGAAGGGCGGAGGGTCATCCATCTCGAGAGGAAGAGAGCTATCCGACAATGACCATTTGCTGTGCTGTGTTGAACTATCTAGACTGTGAATAGACCCTTCGTAGGCGCTGGCTTTTGTAGAGGCATTTTCGGATTTAGATTCTCGAAGATAATACCAATGGTGTTGCATACATGCTGAAAGTAAGCGAAGAATGAATAATTGTGATTGAAGGCTTTCGTATGGAAAATATTCTTCATTGGATGGTACCTATAAGTAACATTTAGAAATATGACAAAAAACTATCTATTGTTTTATTGGCATGTACTTTGATACTATCCAGTAAGTTGAGTAAGGTTACTGTAATGGTCGGTAATCTAAACTTTGATAAATCAATCAAAGCAGCAACTAATAAATAGGGTTAATCAAACATACTCCTCCCCCAAAGTTTCACTTTTCTTTTTAGAAGAAAAAAAAAAAAAAAGGTACCTCTATAAGAAGTGAAATGTTAGTTTTTTTTTTTTTTTTCTTTATTTCCTCCATTGATTTTTTGCTTACGTTTGGTTGACTAGCGGATCATTTTCTAGTGCCTCTAATTTTTTACCACTGTTGC
The DNA here is from genome assembly GCA_000697295.1 of Mucor indicus B7402. NCBI lineage: Eukaryota > Fungi > Mucoromycota > Mucoromycetes > Mucorales > Mucoraceae > Mucor > Mucor indicus. The sequence continues at coordinate 45,986 of JNEK01001192.1, read as the reverse complement.
TAGGTAACTGTTGCTAATATGAGTAAAACGTTGTCTATTACTGCTTTTTTCGAGTTTTACCCTAATAAGTATGCGATTCACCAAACTGGCGATAAGCTTTGTATCTGGACTCATTGACAAATTTCAAAAAAAAACATACAATGAAGTCTTTAAAATGAACGAGATGAGGTGATAAATAATAAAAAAGAAAAATAGTATTTTTTAATTAGGCTTTTTGGCACACCTTAAAAAAAAATTTTTTTCTCGGGGCACAAGCGGGGGTGTAAGAAATAATTACCAAATTTTGAAAAGTTGTTAGCAGCACAATGGTGCCAACTAAGAAGTTATGCGTATGTAGGCACATGTGCTTTTCGTCTATAAATCAATAAACTAAGTTCACATAAAGTATCGTGTACATTATGTAGAATTGTCGACTGGTGGCAGTATGGATTGTGTGCAACATTACAATCAAGACTATAGAGTGGTACATTCATGTTATCAATCAAGAGCGTTGAAAAAGCGCCATGTACTCCATTAATAACACATAATAATTATAACAATGGATTTCAGTTTGACCCAATCATAGATCAATGTAATTATCCGGAAAAAGAAATGATATACATTTCAATGCACGCATTATGATGATATCATTTAATAAAGTTTTTTATTTTAAATGTCCTTCTTGGTTTCTTCATGGTTTGGTTGTTCGACGGGCTCGAGTTTTGTTACCTTCTTTTCGATAGGTGATGTGTCTAATTGTCTGGCGGCATTCTTCACCTCAGGGTCAGTGGATACCTATAACATTTTTAATTACCTATACTTATATATCATTATTAAAATATACATACACTAGCTTCAAGTCGAATGAAGTTATCCTCTAATTCGATGTAGTCCATTGACATGGTCTTAATTTTATTCAAAATACTACAATTGAATTTTTAGTTTACCTGTAAACACGCGTCTATGTGTTAAATTTAACTTACAGCAATAACAAGATGGTAAAGCCAGTAAGATATAAATTTCTTTGGGCATAAAACTTTTTGGCAGCTTGGCTTACTTGAGCCTTGAAGTCACTGTTTCCAACGGAGGGTACTCCATGCTCGTCTTCGTTAACCACGTCATAGAAAGCTCTCAAAGTGTTCACGGAATCTAAGTAGATTATTCAGCTATTAGAGAATATATGCGTCATGACACAATAAATAGATATTACCAAGGAACAGTACAAATATAAATACAAAAACAATTCTCATAATATATTGCAAATGAGCAACCTATGACATCTAAAATCAATCACTTGTAAACACACACGCATATAAATACTAGTAACTTACCGAAGGGGAGGTAGCAAGCCAGCGAAACACGGGCTTTTGCCAACGAGTAGGTATAGGAAGCTATTATGATGCTATGTTAACAAGGGTGTTGCAATAACCTGAAATATATCACTTACCAAGAATAAGAAGAAGATGAATACCTGTAAAAATACAGTGTTGCTTTAGTTTCACTTTTTCAAATTTAGCATACACAACTTACCTCAATACTTAAAATACCAAACACAATGCTGTAATAAAGTGTCATTTTGTTTTCTTGTTAATAAAAGATGAAAAATAAAAGAAAGTTTTTTTTTTTTTTTTGTCTATTTATGCATTGGAATTTACGTCATATTTAACAAATGTCGACAAACTCCACTGCTTGTCCCTCTGTTATTGATTTGTGGCATGAAAAAATCAATTGGAAAATAAATAAAATCCTAATTTTGTATCTGAATGATCAATACGTTATAGTGTGTTAATACCTGAAATAGACAGACTAGACTTCAATCAAACGCTTGCTCATATACCTAGTGTGATTTTGAGAAAAACTTCAACTCTGAAAATGTTTGAAAAAAAGACATTTATCTATGTAGTTTGCATTTTATGTGACTTGAACGCCTCTAAAAATTACCCCAAGGAGTGCGCTGCTGCAGTGCGAGTAATATTCTCTGTGAAATGTCCTTTGGTGGTTACAAGTTATAGAAGTCTTTAATAGTTAGCACTCTTTAGTGAGAAGTGGCTTCAGTCAAGCTTTTTTAAAAGACGCGTCATTGCTCTCAAGAGTTTTATGAAATATAACATTTCTTTTTTTATCCTTTAAAACAGGCGGTAGCAAAATACATACGATTGTCATCGTTCATCCAAGAAAACCAAAGTAGCTCTACTATCAATACTTAAGTTATAGATGTGACAAACTGCTAGATCTATCCGCTTGATTTACTAGTAGTGAATTCAAGCTTATCACTTGCATTTTTTTTTCTCTAGTTTTGTAAAAGAATATATTGCTAACTATTAACTCCATTCGTGCTTCTCTTTACCTTTCCCACCATATTTTTAGTGCATCTGGAGTGACTGCATACTATGTAAACGAACAGTGAGAATAAACAAAGCATCAACATTGGATTATTGAATGATGCTCTATTAATTCAAAGCCAAACATTCAAATCAGGTTTTAAAGCAAAAGCTGATTGGATTACATTAACCAATAATAATCATATTCGAGAATGGAGTCTCCCCAGGCATATCCCTCGCGCTTAATTTTTTCCAAGTAGACTATTTTTTTTTTATTTCATTTTTTTATGGCAAAATGCCGCCTAAAGAAGATCCAGCTGCAAATGGAAAACTAACTCAAACGAAACACGGGTTTGTTGAGCGCTTCTTTAGAGTCGCTTCAACCAGAAATACAGCCTTCATTACAAAACTTTTTTCGTAAATTTAAAATCCATGTATTCAAAAAAGGATATATTTTCTTCGATAACTTAGAATATTTTATATATTTAGTATGGTAGAAGATGAAAGCATTCAAAGCTTAATTTGTTGGTCGGGTGATGACGATCAGTTTACTGTATTTAACAAGAATGAGTTTGCAAAGATAGTCTTGCCTCGTTACTTTAAGCACGGCAACTGGGCTAGCTTTGTTAGGCAACTCAATAGTAATTATTAATTATCAATGGTTTTTTAACGAAAAAGTAATCCTAGATTATGCATTAGTGTATGATTTTCGCAAAGTTAATGAAGTAACTCCCGATGGAAAAGAGTCTTCTTCAGAACATTGGAATTTTAAGCATCCAGCATTTACGAAAGCGAATATCAATAAATTGCACAAGATTAGAAGAAAACCACCCAAGAAACGCCTTGGCTCTCAATGCAAGTATCCTAGTGTAATGGACTTATCTTCTTCTAACAGCCCTAATTATGAAGCAGATCGCTCGGAATATACTATGAACACTACCAGCGAATCAAGTAGTGGTCATTTTGCAAATGAGCATAATTATAGCCAGAATTATCCATCTCATTTGCCACATGAATACGGTCATTATTCAGTGACAACACCAATGACTCGCGCCACGAGTGGTTCTATGAGTACAAGGAGTGACGATGGTTCTCAGCAACCCACACCAGATGAAACGCTTAATCAATTGAAAGCTAAAGCTGATATACTGGACTCGAAAATTGATGCGACTAACTATGAAGTGAATTATTTAAGGAACGTCATTGAAAACCAACAAGAAGTAAAATAGTTCATGTTTCTTTGCTAAAATATCAATTATACTGATATTTTGTCTTTTTTTTATAGTTACTGAATGAAATACTTGATTCAGTTCAATGTTTGCATCAAAGTAAAGATAAAACTTTCCATTATCTAATCGATATAATTATTCAAATGAATTGTAATAGAAACAACACCCAAGACAGAAACCATGAATCATAGTAAACCAACAAAAATCAATGACTGTAAAAAAGAGAAAAAAAAAAAAAAAACTTTAATATTCGCAGCAATTGACCTTGTATATAGTACTATTGGCAAATCAAAGTTATCCTAAAATTGATTTCCTTCATTATGACGCCAACTTTTCTGGTACTGCAACTGGTCATCCACTGAGAAAGCGGAAAAAAGACTAGTTTGAAGTCTAACATCCACTATACTTGAAAAAGAAAAAAGAAAAAGAAAAAAAAAAGAACTGGTTTTTTTTTTTTTTTTTTTTTTTTTTTTTTAATCTTTAAATGAGGGGGGCTAAGGAATCATAAAACATAAGCTGAAACGGAATGATTTTCAAGTCGAAACCGTTTTTTTTTTTAAAGAAAAAAAAAAAACCTTGGAAATAAGGCTATAAGTTTAATCCACCAACAAAAGCAATCAAGCCCACTATATTGTACACAACTATATAATATGCTTTTCATCTACACACTTATATAACATATTTTTTTTTATAAATTTCAATTTGTTTTTGTAATAAAATACATTGCAACTCTTCTGCTTTTAGTAGCCGTTTGTTGCATAAAATTACTACTTTAATAGTTTCTGATTGGTTAAATTGATTAATGAGGTTTAATGATTGGACAGGTGTGTAAGAAGGGTGTATGTATGGGAATGATTCTCTCTCCCCCCCCCCAAAAAAAAAAAATCAAATTTGATTTAATATTGTGATAAACTTGTTGTTTTCGAGATTTATACTTTTTTTCTTCATGTCAAAAGTTTATGTTAATGTGTATGATATGGTAACATTCCCAATCAAATTGCCTGAAAAAAACAGACATTTAATCTTTTATTCGAATGAATTTCGAATAGCTTGAAGCTAATTATCTAACTACGATTGGCTATTATGCATTTGGTGTTGGTAATGTCCATCGTATTAAAGCGATTTTTATTAATTAAAATAACAATTAGGTGTTTTTCATTCTGGAGTAGAAATCAATGGTAAAGAATACTGTTTTGGCGGACATGATATTCCAAAGGTGACTGGTGTATTTGTGATAGAACCTAAAAGTATCCCCGAACTAACGTTAAAGTAATACACCAGAATGGCAGATATATATATATATATATTACGGGAATATTCACCCCATTATGATATATTTAGACGTACATACGATATGGGGACCATTGATATGCCAGACAAAGACTTTCAGGAATTATTAGTGAATATTTCAGAGGAATTTGTAGGACCTTCTTATAATTTGATCACAAGGAACTGTAACCATTTCACTGAAGAATTTATAAGACGGCTGTTAAATAAACCTATCCCATCTTGGATCAATCGAGCAGCTCGTCTCGGCGATATGTTTCCTTGTATGGTACCTTGGAATTGGATTCAACCACCCGAGCTTGCTGAAGAAATAGACCAAGATCCGGTCATTGAGGACGATTCAAGAGCCTCTATACTTTATAATGAAACTTCGCCATTATTACAAAACGGCTTTTCACCGCACCAAAAATTTCAAGGCATCGTATTGGATGATCAATAATAAAATACTACTACTACTAATATCTATTTTATTTTTTTACATGTTGTGGGCCTATATACGCATGATGATTTATATAATCTGGGTCTACATCTGACCTTTTTAAACATGTAAGACATACTTTGATATTTGACTTTCCAACCACTTTTTCGAGTCTTTTGGGTAAAGGGCGAACTGTCAATTTCACAATCATAGGTAAAGCAGTAGGTGAGATATAACCTTTAGGTGGTCTACCCCGGCGAGGAACGGTTTTCATCCTAGAAGCTTCTTTTGATGTTGCAGTCGTATATTTATCTTGCCTATACATTATGTGCTTGGGATGCTCACATTGTCCCATTCTTGTCAGTGTCGATTTTTTTCTATTATTTTTAACAATAGGTTCGGGTGTAAACGAGTTAAGAAATGCCATAAAATAAGGGTCATTCAATGGATCATCGTCTGATTTGTAAAAGCTTTCAAAATAAAGGAAATCAAAAGATTCTTCTTTTGTTTTACTGGTAGTATGATTCATAGTAGTAAAGAAATGTAACTTCTAAAGTACAAGACAATTTATATATGAAAAAATCATGTGTCTTTTTCTCATAATGAAAAAGTACGTATCTTTTTCAACTAGTAAATGGCAAGAAAGTGAGATATTATAATCATCATTGATCCCGGGCATTTCAAAATTTGACATTTTTGATAGGAGCTTAGTCACGTTGCAACATCTTGTTTTTATGTTGTTTTATTATTACCACATTTTGCATTTTTGGCTTGGGTTCATGGGGCTACCAGCTGGACATTTAAAGATTCTTGCAAAATCCTCGCTATTTTGAATAACACCATTCACTCGAGCTTTTGTTGGTGAATGAGGGTCAACATAAATCTACATAAAAGTGTTAATATATGTACACTAAAAGAAAAGAATGGGAGTTATACCATTTGTAAAGCGCTTTGTTCTCGTTGTTTTCTACACCAAGTACGTCCAAAATTAACAAAGAATAAAGCTTCAGGAGAGAGCTTTTCTAAGCCTGGAAGAATCACATCTGTTGAATTAAATGTCAAGTTTCGATAAGCAGATAAAGAGGCTGCAATACCACCATTGTCTGCAAGGTTTTCACCTAAAGTCAACTAATTATATATACATGTCTTTAGTTCTATTGGATATACATGAAAGATAGTTTTTATCTATACCTTTCCGTTTACATTGACTGTTTTGTTATTTGGACCTGTGATATTGAATTTGGAATACTGATTAATAAAACAAGTGGATTTCTCTTCAAACTTGGTAGAGGTCTCATTCGTCCACCAATCGACTAAATTTCCATGGCCATCATATTTTCTACCTGAGCTATCAAAAGCATGCTATAGATACGATGAATAAAAAGGAGAAAAAAAAAAAAAGAGAGAGAGGCTACTTACGGTTAATTCATGACCGATCACCATACCAATACCACCATAGTTCAAGTATTCTGGAAAGATCGCACTATAGAAGGGTGATTGTAAGATACCAGCAGGGATCACGATTTCATTGGTATTAGGGGAATAGTAAGCATTCACAGTCTGAGGAGACATAAGCCATTCATTTTTATCAACAGGTTGACCTGCCTTTTTCCACATCTTTTCTGAATACCATTTCGAAATCAAATTTTCTGTTTGATAAAAGTTATCTTCCTTTACTTCGAGGCCTTGATTATATTCTTGAATTGAGTTCGGCTGACGCAGATCAGGTGAAATGATGCTATAACCTACTTTGTGATTGATCAAATTTACCTATAAAGAAATTTAAGTATACAAAGAAAAGTTAGGCTCTATTTGTTATTTTTCCAACCTTTTCAATAGCTTTCTGTCTTGTTTGTTCATCAAGCCAGTCTAAATTGGGCAACATACTTAACCAAGCTTGATGAATGGATGTCAAGAACTTTTCAGCTTTGATTCTTTCTTTTTCGCTACCAAACTTCTTTAAGGTGTAATAACGGCCAAGGGTATTAGGGAACTTGTTGCTAGCATAGGAAACGCATGTTCTCCAGCGAGGTTGCTCAGCCGTAGTGCCGCTGTAAATATTACCTGTCATTTGTCTATACGCAGCGCGTGATGTTTTATCAAGCGTGTATACCCTGGTTAAGGTAAATTGAATCACAAAGTATTCCTGGAGAGTGATTAAACTAACAGTAGGCAAAAGTTCGTTAAGTTTCTTGTAATATTCAGGCGTGCGATCAATGATAACGTCGGGTAACTTGATACCGTTGATGATGACTGATTTCAATATCGTTGTCCAATCAATGAGTGAATAGTTGGCTTGGAAGTCTGTCAGCTTTGTAGGGTTGTACACCTTGATAGGATCTTGTAAATCCTCGCTATACATAAAATATAAGTATCTTTTGTGTCTGTATAGATTGGGATCCTACTTTTTGATTGATATATTAGCTAATTGGGTTTCAAATGCAATAAATCTGTCCACGGCAGCAGCAATTTTATCTTTTGACCATAACGCAAAGTTCGTCTTTTTGCTTTCTTGGGCGCGTATGCTTGCATCTTGAGTACCGTTATTATAGTCGCCAAGCACTTTGTACAATATGTCATTTAAACCCGTTTTGTACTTTTCTATGTTGGCGGGATCTTCGTAGTACTCCTTTGAGGGAAGGGCAAGCTCGACCTGATCAAAATGAACAGCATTCATATCAGGGTTCTTGTCATCTGCATCTACATAAAAGCTGTTCAAGGTAGAAATACCATAAATATTGAAAGCAGCGAGTGTTTGGCTGATAATGGGTGTATCAGCTGAAGTAAAAAGCCGGGTATCATTTCTTGGAAAGAATTGATTTTGGATTGTTGCAATGTCAGAATAGATAGGGGTTGGTCCCAACGCATCCATATGGGTGACATCCATACACAAATCATAATAGTTTTTCATTAAGTTGAAATTCTCTCGATCTGCTGTGGCTTGATCCTTGGTATGGAATCCTTCATCAGTATCAAATAAGGACTTGTATGCATCATCATAGTTATTTTCTAATATATTTCGCATAACGTCTGTATTGACATCATTTGCTTTTTCTAAAGTACCAGTGGCTATATAGACAAATCTATGAATATAACAGGTTTGTTTAGGATATTATTATTGTATTACAGCTTCTGAAATCATCTATAGTAGCTTTCTTTTCCCAGCTTCCACCTAAGAATTTCATGTTAGTCATAAAGTGCTTATAAAGAGTCTTGTTATTACATGTGTATTGATAGAAATCAGAGCAGGGATCAACGTTGAAATCAATAAATTCGAGTATGGATTTAGCTGTTGCGTTACACTCTGGAGTTGTACACACAGCACTACTATTATTTGCTATTTCAATAGACATCCCTTTGTTGAGAAAAAGATAAAAATAAAACAAAGAAAAAAAAAAAAAATTAGAACTTTCCCAATAGGTTATGCTCTCGAAAACTAAGGGCTGCATATTTTCAAACCCCCTAATAATAAACCATAAAGAAATAAAATCCTGCTGCTAACTACACTCCCTAATTGATAAAATAAGCAGACTCAAACGATTAGTTCACTTTACAGATTTACCTTCTGCAGGTCAACTGGCATCATGTTTGTCTAAATAATGCTCATTCCACTAACAAATAATATTAATATCGTCAAAAGAAAATATGCATATATTTTAGTTCTATATGCAATGTACTTTTTCTTTTGTACACCATTTTAGGTGATCCAACCACGCATATAGTATACTACATTTACCTCTGCATGGTCAAAACGCCTTCCTGTCTATTCAATGCTAGTTAATAACAGAACACAACATCTGTCATAGGCTTAGTTGCTCTTAGAAGTAATGGTATATAAACACCTCGGAGTAGTATCATTGATTTATCTAGATAATCGTTTTGATTGCAGCCAATTAACAAAGACGCTCAACAGAACCATAATGACTACAACAGCCTTTTACAATAGGTTCAGTAAAGTCGTTTTCAGTAATTGAGAAGGCGGTTAGAATATGAAACGTTCTGACACTCTTGATTGGTTTGTTTGGTCATTCCAAATACAATAGATATAGGTCAAGTATAACCACATATAGGAATTGAGGTTAACGCGTGCTTAGAGCAGTTACTAATATTAAGCTTCTATATGTAGATTAGATACGATCTTCAGGAATTATATGTATACAGCGGATTACAATAGGGCGTTCTTTTTTTTTTTATACAAGTAGAACTTGCTTTATTAATATGTATTATCTCATAATTGGTAAAGACATAACAATATGTCAACAGAATCACCTTTCTGAGTCGCACACGTCTGACTTACTTATCTTCTCACAGCCTAAATATATCATCAAAAGCTGGTACATCTTTATCATGAAATCTTTCTTTGTGTGAGTTTCAAATACAACATAGTGTGACTAAATTTAAAGATCAATGTTGATTATAATCTAAGGCCAATCAAAATAAGGATAGTACCACACTCTATTATACTAGATATCAAAAAATAAGTAAAATTAAATGATGTATGTTTATTTATGAACAAAATAGGGTTGAGTGGAGGGAAGGGGTTATTGCTTCAATAGAAATAATTTATTGGCGAGCGTTGATGATAGTTTCAAATTCGGGCTTAAGAGAAGCACCACCGACCTATATAATCATTAGAAAAAAAAAAAGTCAACAATAAACCATAATTGAGTTTGAACTTACCAAGAAACCATCGATATCAGGCTTAGCACCGAGTTCCTTACAGTTACCACCGTTGACGGAACCACCATAGAGGATACGGGTTTCGTCAGCGGCCTTTTGAGAAACGTTTTCAGCCAACCACTTACGGAGGAAAGCGTGAACATCTTGAGCTTGTTCGGGAGTAGCAACCTTACCGGTACCAATAGCCCAAACGGGTTCGTAAGCAACGACAACGTTGGTCCAGTCGTTAACCTTGGCAGCAATAGCCTTCATTTGTTCGGCAACAACATCGTTGGTGATGTTGGCTTCACGTTCTTCGAGCTTTTCACCAATACAGGCGATAACAGAAACACCAGCGGCAAGAGCGAAAGCGGTCTTTTCACCGACTAATTCGTTAGATTCCTTAAAGTATTCACGACGTTCAGAGTGACCGAGAACAACCCAATCAATACCCATATCCTTGAGCATTTGAGGGGAGATCTCACCAGTGTAAGCACCGGAAGCCTTGATGTAAGTGTTTTGGGCAGCAACCTTGATTTCCTTCTTGACACCTTGAGCGACACGGTCAACGTAAAGGGCAGGAGGAGCAACAACGACCTCTATACAATCATTGTCAGGACTGAACGGTAAGTAACTATATAAAAAAGAACGTACCAACATCAGAGGGGATCTTGAAACCGTTGAGCATATCAACGAGCTTTTGAACTTCGGCAACAGAGCCGTTCATCTTCCAGTTACCACCAATAAAGAACTTACGAGCCATTTTTTTTGTATATATTATATTGAAAAAAAAACAAAAAAGAAAAAGAAAAAGAAAGGAAAAAAAAAATATATAAATTTTATTTGTATTTTCGCGTTCAAATGCAAAGTCTTACTTTTTTTTTTTTTTTTAATCAACGTCACATAGAGAGTTGAAGCTTTTTAGTTTCAAAAAAAAAAAAAAAAAGAAAACCCCGGTGAAACCCACACTGAAAGAAAAGATGAAAGTAGTTGAAATTGAGCGACCCTTTTTGTTCGTGAGAAGAAATCGGTTCTAATAGGAACAGTAACTCAGAGCGGTGATGATTTAGCAATCCTTTAAACTCTTAATTTTCACGTTGTTTTTTAGTCATATTCAAGCTAAATAACGGAAACTAGATCTTATCACTCGAACCACTTTTTTCTATATTTATTTCGTCTCCATAGTTACCCTCATCAACGTCATGTAGTGCTACTCTTATTTACAAAGATAAACTTCTATTAAGAAGCCCTTTCTATACATTGAATACATATAGTATAAAGCACTCTCTTTTTTTTTTTTCTTTAGTTTATATATATATATATTATCGTTCTTTATCTCCGTATGTTTCAGATCCTCTTCATAATAATAATGTAGTAACTCTTCAATACAGATTTTTCTCACATTGGTATTTTAAACTTTAAATTTTTGGAAAAAAAAAAAAAAGGACTCATTTTAATTTACAAAAAGGACTTGCATAATTATTCCATGTAGTCCATCAAATAATCATCGTGCCTTAATCAAAAAAAAAAAAAAAATCAGATAAATGTCAAAGAAATACCAATTAAACTCACCTTGATACTTTCTCATTTTCTTCTTCGTTTTCTTCTTCCTCTTCTGCTATAGGTGCATTTAAACTAAACAAAAGCAATCATCAATACGCGTCAATCACTCTCTCTTTTACTACATTACCTTTCACTTTTTACAGAAAAGAATATCATTCGTTTTAATTTTCGATTAAAGAAAAAGTAATTCATTGACCACAAATAGCCCTCTTCTTCATTCATTGGGTCATCGTCAGCATCAGGGTTATATGTATAGACATCACATTCGTTTAATTGTACAATATCATCTAATACATCCCATATTCTTTTCTCTCATTATTTTTAGTACACGTAAAATACACTTTTTCCCCTCTAATTTCTTACCTGTATTTATTCACGATAACATCATTCCCCAAGTTGAATAAAGTTGTATTTACAGAATTTGTTACAAGCTCAACAGAAGGTAATTTTAAGAATTGATCAGGTCGTACATCTTCAAAATCATAGTCAGGAAAAGCAGCGTTTAAAGTAGCCAATAGATAAAAAAAGGTCTTTCGCGGTGTTGATTCTGTTAATTTACCAAAGGGTGATATCACTTGTAATTCATCTGGTGAAACTGAACCAGGTGCAAGTAGTTCTGTATTATATCTACTCTCTAATGTCTTGAATAACTTTTTATCTGTTCCTGCTGATTTACCTATTAAAATATAAGTCCCTATTTTCTCTTCATATCAAAAAAAAAAAAAAAAAACCTACATGAATAAGCTTCTACTCTTCCTGTTAAAATACAGTCTGATGTTTCCCATAGAAAAGCTGTATTAATTAAATCAAGTGAATCTACTTCCAAAAATTTCATTATTGATGATAAGGGAAAAAAAAAAAAAAAAAGGAAAAAAAGGGAATTGGTATGCAAGTACTGTAGTATATGTAGAATAAAACATGCTCGCATGCTTTTGTTATTTCATTGGTCCATCATTTTGTTGATGATGAAAGAAAAGATGACTAATTAAAAGACCGATGGCTTTTTTTTTTCATGCTGCAGAACAGGAGTGAGAGAAGAAAAAGAAACTTCACTTTATTTATGACAAGGGACATTCCTCCTCTTTATAATTTGACATTTTTCTTTCTTCTTTAAAAATGTTACCTCATGAAATTATTTTGCTCATATGCGAAAAATTGGATAGAAAAGACATATTTTCCTTTTTAAGCACATGTCATCATTTGTATTCTTTTATTCAAGATGACATGTTTTGGCGCGATTTAATGAATAGACGTTACAATATTAAATACAAGTCTCCAAATCAGTCATGGTGGTCTTTATTCAAATCAGGTGATGGTGATAGAATGTGTAGTCATATTCAACACTATGCTATTGAAACCTATTGTTACCAAAAGCGAATTCTATTATGGAAATCATTTGAAAATTTGAATCAATTCTGTTGTGAAAATACATTATATACAAATAACTATGGAATATGTATGGAACCCAATTGTCAATTTATTGGCTGTGGTGATGTATTCTTCAACCTGGATGAGTCTTTTCCTGGACATCTAAGACACCATCATAATATAACAAAACATAGTGTCATCCTGAAACTATCACCTCTCAATTTTATGGAATTGTGGTGCTATTCATGCAATCATGCAGTAAGAGTATAAAGACATAGTCACTAAACTATACCATTAAAAATCAACTTTTACAATAATAACAGATTGGCTATTGGGGGTTTCCCCATTCTATACCAAAGCCAGAAGCTGAAGAGTATATTTGCAGAAAAGTATTAGACTTCATGACAGAATTACCCTTAAAAAATAGAAATATTGTTTTACAGAAAAGAAGAGTGGTCGAACAAAAGCTTTCTTACTTTCAACCACATCACGACTTTACCTTTCTTATAGAAAAGCAATGGTTTGCACAATGGACGGATTTCCTAAGAGGTACATATTTAGTATAGAATAGACTGTTGCCATAACAAGAGCTTACGATCTGTTGCTAGGTGACTCTGATTGTTTGCCTGGTCCTCTTGATAACTCAAAATTATTTGAAAATAATAATTTAAAGGATCACCTTATTATTGGTTATGACTACGAATTAGTGGGAAGATCAATCAAAACATATATTGAACGAGTTTATGGTTTATTAAATGATTCAAAAATTGTATCTGGAGGTAATATAATAACATAAACAATTTGCAATTGCTAATAATGTCACTAGATGATTACGCTACAAAACCACGCTACCGTGGTATAGTGCAATCTATTCTAATACATAGGCATTATATAAGGTCAATCATTCAGTAATAAATGATATATGTAGGATAAATAGTTTATTATACAATTAGTCTAAGGCAGGAAGGAGGTTATTCTTAACGAGATAGTCAATGATGCTTTGAACACCTTGTTCAATAGTGACTTCATGTGTCTTGATATGAATTTCAGGGTTTTCAGGGGCTTCATAGGGTGCAGAAATACCAGTGAATTCTTTAATTTCACCAGCTTTAGCTTTCTTATAAAGACCCTTAGGATCACGTTGTTCAACCACGTCAAGAGGTGCATCAGCAAAAACTTCAATAAATGGAATATTGGCAGCTTGGTGAAGAGCTCTAGCACTGTCACGGTCAGCTCTGTAAGGACTGATAAAAGCAGTGATAGCAACCACAGTCGCATCAGCAAATAATTTAGCAACCTGTCATAGGATCATCATCAATCTCTCTTTCTCTTTTCTTCCATACTTTTTTAACTTACCTCAGAAATACGGCGAATGTTTTCGGTACGATCTTCAGGACCAAAGCCCAAGTTCTTATTTAAACCAAAACGAATATTGTCACCATCTAAACGGTAGGCATTGATACCGGAATGGAGTAAAGTCTGTTCTAAAGCAGTAGCCAATGTGGATTTACCAGAAGCAGAAAGACCGGTAAACCAAAGTGTGAAGCCCTATAATAGTTGACATGAGTACACAATAACGTGTCTATGTACTGCAGAAATTTACTTTTTGCTTCAAGAGAGATTGACGTTCTTCCAAAGAAACGTTACCAGCGTGCCAAGTAATATTAGTAGACATTTATATGAGGAATAAATAATGAAAAAAAAAAAAAAAAAAAAAAAAAGAAAAATCAACAATAGCTTTATAAAATTTAGAATAGGATTTCGGAGATGTGCCATGAGTGTTTTTATTGGCGGTTCCTGTATTGCGCCATCACCCATTTGAATTCGTACCAAGTTATTCCAATGAAATAAGCCATTGTCAATCATCCTTTTCTATAACGTTTTATACAATCATCGATTACGTAATTTTCTTGTTTGATTGATAGAATAGCACTGTGACGATGATGCATAATGATTATCTGTAAAAAACAAACAAAAATATAATAAACGTTTTGCATTGGTTATTGGGGATGTCAATCATATATAACCCCCCCCTTTATATAAACTAGTGTTTTTGCCCTTATTTTTTCTTCTCTTTCTTTTTTTTTCTACTTTAAAAACTTATGCCAGGTAATAAAACTTATAGTACGCTTCCTCAAGAGGACCTTGAAGAATCTGCAGCGCCCAAGCATATCCCTCTCTACGTAAGAGCTGCATGTTCAAACAGGACGTTCTTTAACTCTTTTTATTTTAGAAAAATAAGCTCTGTTGGCTTGCTGGCACTACTCTCTTGGGTTTTACATGTACATTTATTCTAGGCGCTGTTCTTTTATGTAGAGAAAAATCGGATTCAGGTGAGTTATGCGCATATGAACACACAACCTTCTTATTATATATCATCGTATAGTTCCAAAGCGTAATGTCATTATGATGATTAGCGATGGATTTGGGCCTGCTTCAGAAACATTTGCAAGACAATACTATACTTGGTCAGGACATCGTGGATATAAAACCATGTTACCCTTGGATCAAATCCATATCGGACAAAGTCGTACGCAAAGTTCTTCAAGTTTAATTACAGATAGTGCTGCTGGTGCTACTGCATTTTCATGCGGTAAGAAATCCTACAACGGTGCCATAGGAGGTAAGCCCATTCATAAAAGATAATTCCATTCCTCTAATGCTTTAAAAAGTTGATCCTGAGGAGTACCCTTGTGGTACAGTTTTAGAATCTGCAAAATTACAGCGCAACATGTTGACGGGACTTGTGGTTACTTCTCGTATCACACATGCTACACCTGCTGCATTTTCTGCCCATGTAGGGTCTCGCGATTGGGAGAATATCATTGCAGAACAACAGGTCGGATACAATCCATTAGGCCGTACACTCGATCTCATGTTTGGCGGTGGTGCTTGTGAATTTATGCGTAATACGTCTGCTGGGAGTTGCCGCTTTGACGATCGTGATTTATTTGGAGAAGCACAAGAGAAATTTAATTGGCACATTGCATTATCCAAACAAGAGTATGATGCAATTCAACCTGAAAAAGCACATTTACCTCTCATGGCCTTATTTTCACCTTCTGTAAAAGACATGGATATATTTTATAAAAAAAAAAAAAGGGGGGGGAATGACTCATTTTTATATATAAGCATATGTCATTTGAGATAGATAGGGACCCAAAGAAAGAACCCGCACTTCATGAAATGGTTGATAAAGCATTGAAAATCTTAAAAATCAAGTCAGATCAAGAAGAGGTGGGGTTTTTTTTAATGATTGAAGGAAGCCGTATTGATATGGCCGCTCATAACAATGATCCTGCTGCTCATTTACGTGATATTTTTGAATACCAAGAAACAGTTGCTCTTGTAAAACAATTTGTGAAGGACAACCCAAATACAGTTCTCATTTCGACAAGCGATCATGAAACAGGTGGATTCACGGCTGGTCGACAAGTAGGTGAAGACTACCCTGAATATCTCTGGTATATAGATACGATGAATGTTTTGTTTTTATTGCTAAATCTATATGTAAATAGGCACCCTGAAGTGATAAGTCGTGTAAAGAACTCAACTGAAGTATTAGCCATTGCATGGAATGATGCTGTTGAAAGAGGGCTACATCATCGACAGGACTTTTTACGTCGCGTCTTGATTCAATCTGGGCTGGGCATTGATGATATTACAGAAGAGGAGATTCAAAAGGTCAACGATTGGAGATCTACAGAAAAAAGTGTAGAAGAATTAAGTTGGATATTTTCAGATATGATCTCTCGTCGCGCATTAATCGGCGTAAATACTACTATTAAAAAGGAAAAGAATAGAGCACTTACTCGTTGCTTTCATAGTGGTCTACACATGGACACACAGCTGTCGATGTCAATTTATATGCCTATGGAGAAGGCACATCACTACTGAGAGGAAGTCATGAAAACACAGAAATTGGTGATTTTATTACAAGATATCTTCATCTTGATCTTGATGAAGTTACAGACAAATTAGTCGCAGAAACCAATGGTAGCAGGTATGTTATATACACTGTTTTTAATTTTATAGCGTCTCTTACATATACATAGTGTTAATGAAATGAGAATATCGACCATTTTACGCGATAACAAATATCACGGCTAATCATAATAAAAATAGTCATTATAGTATTTATTTTAACATGCACAACCGTTGTTATAGTCTCTATTGTTATCGCTATCGATACGAATAGGGTCACTGACATCGCTATAAAGTTCAACATCAGCTTCTTGTTGAAGAGCGTTTTTTGCAATTGTTTGGAAAGCTTGTTCAACGTTAATAGCATCCTTAGCTGAGGTTTCAAAATAACTAAGAAAAAAAAAAAAAAAAAAAAAGGAATGTTCGGTTAACTATATACATGATGCCTATTTTATACTCTTACGGAATGTTTCCTTTAGCTTGACAAAAAGCCATGGCACGTTTTTGAGTTACCTAAATAAGAAGTTTAATTCATTTTTTTGTCAATAGTCAAAATAGGCCAATTACTTTACCATACGCTTAGATTCATCAACATCAATTTTATTACCCAAGACTACAAAAGGAAAGTTATCCGGGTCACGCGGAGAGGCTTGTACCAAGAATTCATCATGCCATTGACCGAGTGATTCATAACTTTTATTGTTATTTACATCATAAACGAGCACACAGCAATCAGCGCCACGATAAAAAGCAACACCTAATGATTGAAATCTTTCTTGACCTGCAGTATCCCAAATCTATCATCCCTTTCTCTCAGTATTAAACTCTCTCTTACTCAATGTTCTTTTTTCTTTTACCTGCATTGTAACTAATTTGTCGTCAACCATGACTTCCTTTGTTAAAAAATCAGCACCAATGGTAGCTTTATATTGTCCACTGAACTTTTTATTCACATATTGGTTCATAAGCGATGTTTTTCCAACACTTTTTAAAATAACATTAGAAATTATTAAAAAGACAAAAAAAAAAAAAACGACTCACCCACTATCACCTAAAATGATGACCTAATGTATTTTTCGAGAAATTAAAGAAATTTCTTACAAAGGTTCATGTAATTACTCGGTTTACCTTTAATAAAACTTTCTTTCTTGTAGCCATAATACAAATGGGGGCGGGTTTATGGAAAAAGAGAAAAAAAAAAAAAAAAAATGAAGTAAGTAATAACTAATGATGAAATTCTAAAAAAAAGTGAGAAATTTTCACATACAGAAAAATTCTTACTACTTTGGGTTCAGATGATATTTTCTTGTCCAACCAAAATCAATTTTAACAACTTGCTTGCCCCTTTTAGATAAAATAAAAATGGAAATTAGATAGTTTTCAGTCCAATAGTGAAAGTCAGATAAAATAAAAAGTTGGCTACCTCGCTGCTAACTAGTTATAATAAGAAGCGCAAAATGAAAAAAAGTAAGCCGTATCGAAAATGAGTTAAACGCGTCCTCTTTTAATACTTTGCTCTTCATCATTCGTAGGAAGAGTATGTGCCGCAAGCTGCAGAAAGAAGGAATACTAAATACAAAAGCTCATCCGCTTATATATGAGAGTACTGAGTTGAGAGCCTTTTTGAAAGCCAAAATGGAATGCTTTGAGGGCTTCAGCGGTGTAGACAATATGTTTAGAATTCTTTTTTGTCTGGAAACTAGTTCCCATATTTATTTTGTCTAAATAAGGCAAAAATCTTTATTTTCTGATAGATTTATATTATATACATTTTTACATAATATGACATTGTGAATCTCTATTTTTTTGATGAATAACTGAAGCTTTCTTTTCTTCTTGATGTGCCTTCTTTTGATATTTAAGCATAGTTTCCAAGAAATGAACCCGTTCTTTAGCTTCTTTATGGTCTCCCTTTTTGATCGCTTTGGAATAATAATGATAAGCTTTACTGAAATCTCTTGTAACACCAATACCTAGTTCGTAATACCACCTATTCTGTTTGTTAGTAAGCTTTTATATAGGAGATCTCTTCTTCTTTTTTACCCTAATAGATAGCATGCTTCTGGTATGTTTTGTTTTGCAGCCATTTGACACCATTTAAATGCTTCAGTCTCGTTACGTGCATGAGTCTTGGTCCAGTTCGATTCGTCACTTTCAAACAAGGCTGATTGCTCTTCTAATTGCTCAGGTGGCACTTTGACACCGTGGTTATGAATACGACTAAGGGCAATCATGGAATAACCATCGTGGTTTGAATTAGCGGCTAATTCATAGTAAGTGTAGGCTTTTGTTATATTTGTGCGGACAGTATAGAGTCCATGTTCATAAATGTAACCTAGTCGGTATTGTGCTAGTGACATGCCCATTTCAGCTGCATATTCGAGATAGGTTATAGCTGCAAATGTTCCTCCGTAAGTCTGGATCACTTCACTATATATATGCACTTAGTATTAAAAATAATAAATACTGTTTATGTATAAAGAAATACCTGGGTAGTGTTGTAGATGGGTATTCGTTTAAAAGGAGTAAACCTAAGGTATATGGAGCTTCAGGGCAAGTTCCAGATGATTTTTCAGACGCTTTTACTAATAATTGTATAGCCCCTACTATATTTCGTCTTGAACCAAACTCGCCATTTAAATTAATCATGGCAATTCTCTATTGTTATTCATGTTAGCAATAACATACTATACATAATAAGTATATACTTTACATAAAGGGCTTCTACAAGGCCTAGACTCGCTGCTTCTTCATATAGTTGAAATGAAGTCATGTAATCTTGATTTTTTTCATGTTGCTGGCCCACTGCAAACATAGCTTCTGGAACTTTCTGTTTCGCAGCAATTTGATAATACTTGAGTGCTCGAGTGGTACTTTTACGTAGGCCATGTAGACCTCGATCATACCATAGGCCTAATAAATAAGAGGCTTCTCCCACACGAGCTTTTGCTAAACGTTTGATCCAGCGCACGCCTTCTTCTTCTAGCATTTTCTTTTTCTTTTGCTTGCACATGTCTTGTTCTTTTTCAGAAGGAGGTGCAGACACATGGGTATCAATGCTACTAACTGAGGTCATAGCGGAAGAAAAGCTATCACGACGTAATCTGGAAAGAGTAGTGAGTGAGAGGTTGGGCTGGAAAGTGGGTCTTTTATCATCATCGTCGTCTTCATAGAGGTGAGCAATTTCCAACAGGTATTTAGCATAAGTCAATTGAACAGATGTGTCGTTTGTTTTGAGGGCTGCTTCTCTATACATTTTAATAGCTTCTGGGTGATGTGTTAAAGTGAATGATGCTTTTGAGT
Source organism: Mucor indicus B7402 (assembly GCA_000697295.1). Classification (NCBI taxonomy): domain Eukaryota; kingdom Fungi; phylum Mucoromycota; class Mucoromycetes; order Mucorales; family Mucoraceae; genus Mucor; species Mucor indicus. The sequence continues at coordinate 25,935 of JNEK01001192.1, read as the reverse complement.
AGCGTGAATTGGTAGCCTGTGTTAAGGAAGGAGTTAAAGAGATATTTCGTTGATGAGATGGTTTTTCGGTAAAGGTATTATCATGAGCGAGGGGCCAATGATTATCGGTAGTTGTTGTATCCATGAGTATGTTATTATTTAATGCTGGTGTATAAGATAAAGTCATTTTGAAGAAAAGAAGGGAATGAACAAGTCAATTATGGGATTTATATTTTATTGATTATTTCATGTGATTTATTGTCTCCGGTATAAATGAACCTATTTTTAGGGCTCCTGAAGAGCACGTTTTTTAATACGAAAATTGAATAAAAATGATAATTTTAAACAATGAAGGGGAGACATTCTATTTTTAACATTACTACTGTTGCTCTAAAGACCTAAATATGGGATACAATCCTGAAAATAACGGAATAAGTAAGGCCTTCCGTTTCTAAGAAAGTCTTAATAACGCCTAGACACGTATATTACATTTTAAAAAAAAAAAAAAGGGGGGGGAGTTTTACTCAAGCAAGTATAAGACAAACAGTTATTGATCTGTGTTATTTATGCAAAACAAAGTGTTAAAAATAACTCTAAATCTACATAGGGGATAGCATAAAACTATTGTGTCTCGAATGCGTTTGATGATCTGTTATTTTGTCCAACTGTTCCTCTAATTTTGTAATCTTTTCTATCAAGAATTGGTTCATTTCTTCTAATTTCTCTAGCTTTTCAGAGTCATCTTCCTCATCCTTGAACAACCCAAGGGCTCGATTGATAGGGAAGAAGCTATAATCAGCTTCCTTCAAGCAAGCAGATACGTATGACTCTGGGCCAGTATATTCTGTTCTATCTTTGTATTTTAAATGAACTAAAAAGAACAGATATTGCCTGCAAGAGAATTAGAATAAGTCGTCTGTAATCGAGTTATACTTTTTTTTTTTTTTTATGTATACCATATATTATGATCATTTCTAACATGATCTTCGAAGCCTTTCTTGGTATGTCTCTGAAACTCAACAGCTGGAATACTACATATAAAACATGCTATATTTTACCTTTGTTAACTAAATGAACATGGTTATATGGTACTTTTTTCACTTACAATTCTTCATGTCTTGTTGAATGGAAGATCTCTCTAAAAATAAAATAAGGTTAAAGTGACATAGTCAAAACTTTGTCTTACATACCATCACGAAGATGCCCAAAAGTATCAAAAATGATACCAAAAATAGCATTCAATAAAAATACAACCACCACTAAATAGAATGACATTTCAAATACAGTTCTCCAGCCACTCGGTTTATGAAATTCATCTGGTTCCAAAATATCACCAATACCGCCTCCAGATCTTACGCTTTTATATATATATATAGTATATCAGCATTCATATCTCTATACGTAAATCTATATATATATATATATATATATAGAGTCTTCTTACCCATGCGAAAGAACAGTGACAAAGCATTCTGATAAACTTCCACAAAACAGACCTTTACTTCCATCAAACTCTTTACGAAAGTACATGTATGCAATGATACTATGTATATATACAACAATAATACCTAAAATAGCCTATCGATTTTGTTTAATTTAAAGTCTCAGTTAACTTTTGCATTTACCGTTCGAGATATAGAATGAACATTCAACGTAATACTTGAAATAACACCTTGAAGTACACTATCACGGAAAACAAAGTCTAACAAATGAAGGGAATAAAACCCAGGATAGAAAAACCCAATCCCTGAGAATAGAAGCATCATCATATGGTATAAAAACCGACTTTCTGATATTGTTGCCCATAATAATTTAGAAACATGAGGACCATAGCGTCGATTGATCAAGACAGGCAGTTGAATGAAATAGAATTCATTCGTCAGTAGCAGCCATAAAGCGAAATGAATTGCTCCTAGTAAGTATCGAAAGAATATGACCATAGAGAAGGCAGGGTGAACATCGAGTAGATCAGGATATATCATTAGCAGAAGATTTAAAAGGATGGATACACCATAGGCAGATTCCCACCAAAATGCACTGTATTCTGTCAAAAATGATAAATATTTGTTATGCGCGACGTGTGCCTGATTTTCAATTCTAACGAAAATATGTCAACTTTGTTATCATTTAAGGGAAAGATAGACTTACTCATAGATGATCATTTCTGATTGTTGTACAAAGTCTTCTATTTTGCTAGAAGGCGATTCACTAATATCAAGGATCAATATATATGTAACTATAATAATATATTTAGAGTGTAAGTAATTAGCTTACCGATCAACATTCCATAAGAACTTTTGCTTAGTTTCTCTTCTCAAGAACTGACAAATCTCAGGGATAGGAAATAAGACACGAGTCAACTGTTTTTCCTGTCCATAATCCATCAGAATTTCTATTTTGCCAGTGTGATTTTGGAAATAATTAAACGCATCATTTTTCTCGAAAAACATAGCGCTCTAAAAATAAGCATTAAATAAAAAGCAAATCCCCATTATAATATACTAATCACTTACTTGTTCTTGGTTTAGAGCAGGAGACAGTGTCATTACAAGTATACAATACAAGAACCCACATTCTAACTTTTCATACACGTTTTTGGATTTTAAGTTTCCTAGATTTTGTTCATAAATAGTATCCATATTATTCTTCACAGCAATTAGATCAAGCGTGTCTGACATTTCTCTAAATATTGTTTCACTATTTTCAATGCCTCCTTCCAACAAACTTAACAAACATGTCACTACTTTGGACTATATATATATATATATCTTTTAGTTTTTGTCTTTTTTTTTTTTACTGTAAAATTGAATGCTTTTTTACCTTTAATTCCTTGACTTGTTCATAACTGCATTCATTATAAGGTTCCTTTAAAATCATATTGACAGGGTTGATAATCTTATTGTTAAAAATAGTCACTTGGTTTTGCAAACATCCCTTTAATAAATCGATTGTCAATTTCATTTGCTTGTCACTATAGATAACGCTTATTACCTGTGCTAACTCTGTTATGGTATCAACCACCTGAATAATCAATTCAATATTTTTGCAATTACACAGCGGAACAATGGAATGGAAATAATCAACAATGTCCAGAACAATATTGAAACTTTTAATGTTATCAGGCTGCTGGGCCAAGTACATTTGCAAGTTCAAGTTGTGACCTTCTACTATAAGTTGCAATGTTCTCATCGTATCTTGCATGACTTTAAAGTCTTTTGTTGTTGAACCGAATTCAGTAGTGGATTCACTATTTGTTACCATCAACTCTGATACTTCTTTGTACATCTCATTGTCTTCCTTTGTTAGAGACTGTTGCTGCGAACTAGCAAGAATACTAGACGCTCTTTTACGCTTCATTAAGTGATGACTATTTCTCTTGCTTGCCAGAGTAAGAGGTACAGTGTCCTTCAAGAAACTGATAGACTTACTCTTCTTATGAGATCGTGGCTGCTCTGGTTGTTGCTGCATAATGTAATCAAGCATATGCTGTTGTCTGTTGACTTTATACATTCGTCTGGCCAAATAGATCTGCGCGTCTTTTGATGCATTAATACCGCTTTGAAGGCGTTGATGAAACGAATAAAAGAAACGCTCTTCTCGAATACTGTAAAAGTACTCTTCCAATTTATCCTATTACAATGCAAGATGAATAAACCATTTTAGAATAGAGATCCGAATGCTCTACCTGGACGTTTTTGTTACCGCCTTCTAATAGAGAGATAAGTAGTTTTAAAGAGGCATCAAATATGCGTCTTCTTGGAGATGATAGAAGGTTTTGGGCAACAAGAGTACAGCCTAAATCATTAAGAATGTTTTGCGCTCTTGTTTTCTTCTCTTCAAGCTCTTCAAACAAACCAGGTTCATTGTTAGGATCTATCAGTAACCTTTGTCGAATATATTGCCTGGGTGCCTCTTCCAGCAATTTGATTGTTGCCATTTGATACAGTTCCACTCGTCTACTCACTTTATCAGTTGTCATAGTGGACAAATAAGCAATGAGTGACTCTATACTTCCGTCTTTATCTCCATCCACATCAGAAAGGGCAAAGTGGGAATCTAAAAAAAAAAAAAAAAAAAAAGACCTTGTCAGTAGTTGAATCAAAATTCCAGATTGACTCTTACAAAGTTTTTTGAATTCTTCTTCTTGATATTGATGTATCGCCTCACTGGACTTGATTTCATCCATCATGCATTGAAAACTCTGATTCACATCGTCTTGTATAGGCTTGGCTTCAGTTTGTTGAGGTGTATGATGATTCCGGAGATACAGTCTATCTAAAATGACCGTTGCTTCTTTCAAAGTGTCTCTAAGCTGTTTGGGACGCATGGAGCCTCTAAAACCAGCCACGTTGATCATACTGTCTAAACAAGCCAAAGTAGCTTGCAATGCTTTCTCGTCTTCAAACGTCAATGGCAGCAGCTTCAGCGTCATATCGACTAGTCTTGAGTAGCGATGTGTTTCTTCGGGAGCAATGATTTCAATAGAGATATGATACTCAAAAATGGCTCTCAAGAACGCAAGGACGCCACGGAACACGAAATTGCAAAAGCTACTATTACTTTCTTGAAGATCCAAGCATTGAGACACTGCCGTTTCTGAAATCGCAAGGAGCTGCAGCACATTTTCGTTTTCAAGGATAGGAAGATGAGTAGGCAACTCCACGTCTTCAATGTAAATGGACGCCAAAAACTTGAGCATGACTGCTTTGAGATGAATGGAGACCTCATCGTCATGAACGAGGTCGTAGATGTCTTGAATGGAAAAGATAGTGCGAGCAAAGAATTGACCAAACGTGTTTTCACCTTGCCCACAGATAGCCAAGATACTGATCAGGTTAATACAATAGGCGGAAACGTCTTTCAAAGCATGGATATCATCAAATGGAACGTATTCGCAGCGATGGTCCATGATATACCGCATGACCACGTCTTGGTTCTTTTTAATGAACTTACCCTGCGTTTTCAAAAGGTCGTGAAGTGATGCGAGGTATTCGCCTGCATGTCCTTCAGATGTTTGGATAATACGAATGATATGCTCTTCTTTGATGTGGACACTAAGATACAAGTTATTCGAGCATAATCTTGCGAAAATAGGGGCTATCTTGGGAGAAAGTTCCGTCAGATCAATAAGCAAATCTATGTTGGAAAGCACAAATTGACTTTGCAGCTCCTTGTCGTTTTTTACGGCTGTACAAAGGAGCTCCAGACAAGCACATATAATATCTACATGTATATGGTAATGTTCAACAGACATGTTTTGAAGGTATTCAAGTATTTTGACAAATAAATCACACGCGTCTAAGCATTTGAACAGTCGGCAATAGATGGTTTCGTCGTACTTCAATAGAGTACCATCTTCATTGGTGGGGACAGTCAATAGGCTGTGTAAAACCTCAATAGTTTTTTGCATCTTGGCAAGGTGGTCCAGGTGATGTTCGTCGTCTACACTCACTAAACACTGCAAAATTCTCAGCTGTTCTTTTATCTTTTCATGGGTTTGTACTTGTTCCTCGTCTTTTAGAATAACAACTTGAGTTACATTTTTGAACAGTTCTATAATATGTGTATTTTAGTCTATTCTGGGAACGTTTTTTTTTTTTTTTTATGTTATCTACCTTGACTGTCGGTAAATAATCGATGCATGACAATGATAGCAATTTCTTTAAGTGGTGCATATTGATATTTCAGAATATCTTTTAAAATCGGCATCAAGCTATTCTCACGGTCTCGAAGCGCTGTTTCTTCTACGATGAACTTCAAGCACTGTAACCCTGTTTTATAGCTATAGTCTTTGATGACACTACAAAAGAACATCCTTAGTTAACTAGCAAAGACTAAAAACGTTTCTTTACTTTACTTATCCTGTACGTCTTTCCATACTCTTGTTATCTTGGACATTCTTACTCGAAGTCGTAAATCAAAAATAAGGTCGAATATCTCTAAAATCTGGATCTTTGTTATCATGACAAACTGGTTTTTCTCTGTAAGCACATATCGTTCATGCCATTTCCTAGGCATCTCTTTGTCTGTAATATGTTTGAAATGCTCCTCGTTTCTATTTTATATATAAGACTATTGGTCTTCCTCTTTTATCTTAACAGCCGTTTACCTTGCATCTGTTCTTCCATCTAGTACGTGAACTAGCGATCTAAATAAGATACCAACATCACGAGCTGTGGTGAAAAAGCCGAATCGAAGCTTAGAGTAGATAAGTTTCATAATAGATGATAAGAACAGGATATCATCTGTATTATCTGTAAACTAAAACGGCGGTTAGTGTACGCTCTTCTTGTCCTCTTACAGCACTTTACCACATGATGTCTTGAGTCAAGAAATCTAAATATCCATTTTTTGAGACTCGAATAAAATTCTGAATGATCCTCATTGGGTTCAGAAAAGTAATCGTCTGTATACTGGTCAATACTATCCTTATACACTGTAAAATCAGAAAGCGCCACTTTCTTAAGACTGGACACGTCAACATAAAATACTATATACATGATCAATTTCATGTGTCGAGAGCCTTTTTTTTTTTTTCTTATTATATTTACCTCGAAGAATATCGCAAACTTTTGCTCTAAATGTACATGGAAGTTTTGTATTTTTCAAACATTTCAAACATACTTCTTTAGTGAGACAAACACCATTATGCGCGCTTTTTACAAAAGATAAAGAATGCATCAATTCTAAAAGGCTTTCAATAAAACAAATGATGTTTGGTTGTTCTATTATCAGCGCATTTAAATCACGCCATTGGTCACCTTTAAACTTGATTTCTACTTGACTCTTATTGCCAATTCGGGTTTCAAGAAGAAAACCATTGTCAAATAAGCGATCAATGACTTTAGGCAAGGATGATCTCGAATGGGCCGAGGATTGACACAATGCACTTAATAGACGAATAGGTGTCGCTTTCTCCTCGAGCGATACAGCACCTGTCTTCAGTTCGTGCACTATACACTGTGTTGTCTTGATGGTTTTATCAATGAGGCCATTGACGACCGTGTTAGGTATCAAGTTTTGTGCTTCTACAAGCTCCAAAAGCGGAATCATCATCTCTGCAGCACCTATGTTGTAAGACAGATGCTCTATAAACAAGGAAATCCCAGCTTCGCCTGCCTTGTTAAAGACATACAATTGCTTTTCTCGCGCATTCTCCGACATGTCGTTATCTTCATATACAGATTTTCTGATCAAAAAGACGCGTAATAGGTGATAACAGAGCGTCAACACATCGCTCAAGTGTTTGTTCAAAAGTAATTCTGATTTCGTTACTTTTTTCTCCTCCGTTGCATTTTTGGATGTGTCGTTTGGATGGCGAAGTTTAGCTCTGATCAAAGCACGCTTTTCGACGTCAAAAGGCACGACAATCATATGTATTACAGTCTCAATCACTCCAATGTCTCGGAGTAGCGTTTGGTGGTATTCTATGGGTAATCCTACTCGCTTCAAGGGGTCTTGTTCGCTACTTTTGGTGCAGAATCGAATGAGCGCTTTCAAGATGTTTTTAATAGACTCGCATTCTTCGTCTTGAATTGCATAATTTACGCCAGTATCAGGTCTATCTTTACGTAGGAATGCTTGGAGTTGTGGTATCATGTCGTTGGCAAAATTAAACACATCTGCCAAGTCTTCATCAACAAGAGTGATTGAAAAACAATCGTGATAGTAAAATTCCTTTGTTGCGGTGATAGGGAAAAATGTTGGTGGCGAATCTAAATGCATTGTGCTACTATCCACATTACTTGAAAATAAGGTCTCTGTTGAATTATACCGTTCGTGACCTTCAGTTGAAAAGCTGGTGAAGCGAGAGGAGTTCTTTTCATTGTTAGCTTGTGTAGGAGATAAGCTTGAAATGGGTGAAGAAGTTCGAGCTAGAAAACTGATTGAATTGGTCAGTGATTTTTCTTCTTCGCCGTTCGCTGCATGCATCCAGCACTCAGTAGCAACGTGCTGAATACGAACAAAAGATCCGTAAGGTACACCAGACATGGATGGTGTAGACACAGGCACCAATTGAAATAGTGTAGAGTCTTGAGTTGGGTCAAAAGGGCAAGGTGGGTTTTTCAAAAGTTTTAGTGTATAGACGGTTCTTCCTGTTCGCGTATCAAGATAGAAATTAGAGGGATCGATGGACAAGTATGCACGAGACACGATATGACGAATTCGAATAGATTTTTTCCATCTGACCTTTGATCCTCTTGAAAGATCGGCATTCTCAATCTGCCGTGTTATAGTGAGATACAGGTATTAGTCGTATAATCCTTTTTTTTTTTTTTACCTCCCAAAAAGCTCTTGGTGAATCACTTTCTTTAGGATCTAAAGGGTTGATGATATGTTTTTTAAGAACTACTAAATCTTCACTATGGATGTGTGTGTTAGTTATTTTTTTTTTTGGGAATAGTTTTTCCTTTTTGGGTTATTTAAATTACCCATTTATGGAAGGAGCTTCTAAATAGGATTCCATTTCTTTATGATAAAAGCGAACATATTGACCAGAATTTGTATATTTGACATGCTTTGTGTCTTGGTCAAACGTAGAAGAATAATGAAGTTTCATATTCCAAGAAGAAATTCGAGTATGTGAATACACTTCAAAGTTATTCTTGTTCTTGTGCGTGTAATCCACATTTAGGTAGCCTTCTGGTCTAATACATTGTAAAGCTATTGTCTCTCCAATACGTATGACATCGCCTACAAATCGAATACGATAGCGAGGCATGATTCTAAAGAAAGTGACTGATTCATTTGATAAATTGACTTGCAGTTGATTCCGCTGGTTTCCTGTTTTCCCTGACACAGTTAAATATTTCTTGAAATGCTGATTATATAACTGTATCACTTGGCCATAGACTATAGGCTTCCCTAATAGCCGACGATTCTCAGTTTCGTTCTGCGCAACTTCTTTAGCGGCTTTTTGCTGGAGTAACTTTAACTGTTCCAACTCTTCGGTAGTTGCCTCACATTGAAGGCTTTCTACGTCGTCTTGCCCAATAAAGTTTTCTAATTCCTTTTGGGCGGAATGAGATTGTTGAGGTTCTAAACGAAAGATGCTAGATCGCATGGCGTCATTTGAAGAAAGAAATGACTGATTTCGAGGTCGGACACACACACGAGTGTCTAGAGGGTTCTCGGCTGTTAACATATTATCATTTTCATCGTAAAAGTATATTTCGTCGCCTAGTCTTAAGAAAGATTCTCCACTATTTTGGTTGCTTTTGTTGTTGTTGTTACTACTGCTATTTTCATTTGCTGCAGTGCTGATCTTAGCATAAACAGACATAAATACAGTTCTATTTACAGAATTGAGGAAAAAAGTTTGTTTTTTTTTTTTTCTGTAACTGCAAGCTATGAAAGTTAAAAAAAGTTTACATCTCAGACTTAAAAAAAAAAGGTGTCAAAAAAGCAAAAGTTTTAATTAAGCAAAATTCTAGATTTGGTAAATATCTAAATACATGGTCGCCTTTCATACTAACAACAAGCATCAGTGTATTTTAGTTTCTTACAGCACAAAAGAATAATGTACCTATACATACATACACTCGTTATTTTATAGATTGCAGAAAAGTACAATTGCATTACAGCTGCCTTTCGAAGTTATAAACCTCTTGAAAGAAACCGAAACTCTGTCTTTTTTTTTTTTTTTTTTTTTTTTTTTTATAATAGAAGCAACTATTTATACGTTATTTGTCTGTCGAGCCGCCATTTTTTTTTTTTTTCCAAAAAATTAACGCCGATCCTCAAAAAAAAAAAAAAAAGACAGAACTCTAAAAATATAAAGTTTAAACATACATTGCCCCCCCCCCCACTTTCCTTTCTTTCTTCTTTTTCTATATTTATAATGACACATAGGGAAATATCTGTAAGAGATGTTATCGATAGATTCTCTGGCAAAGATGTTTGTTTATTGAAGCATGCTTTGATCGCTAAAGCAGAGGAAGATAAAGTAAATAAAAGAGAGAGAGAGAGAGAGAGAGAAAGAAAGATTGCACTTGTATGTCAATAACTAATATTGATATACTAATGTAGAAAGAGACTGTTAGGGAAATGGTGAAATTGGAGAAAGCTAAAGCTTATTCACACCAGCTTCATATGGAATTAATGAAAGAGCAGGCAAAGCATTCACCACACAACAATAATGATTATTTAATATCACCAGCTAGTATTACAATCCCATTATTGAGTTCTAACAGCAATCACTCAACTCGCTTCTTTCAACCAGCTACACCTACTTCACCTATAAAACGAAACTACTCTGCAATTGATTCTACTGTAACAAATAAATCTTTATATCACAACAAAGTCATGAAAGCACTTCGAGAGAAAATTATCAAGACCAATTCCAAAGGTATTTAATTCGGTTTGCCTATTATATTGATTTATTTTTATCTTTAACTATTTATAAATATCTTAATAGTGGTGATAGAAAATAATAAGAGACAACGCACGTTACCAAAGTTAAATATTATACAAGATAATGAAATATTTTCAGCAGACGAATCAACTACTAAAAGCTTACTGCGTTTACCGCCTATTGACACACATTTAACCATAGTCCCACCATTATCACCAAACAACACTAGTACTTCAAGCTCCTCGTCTCCTTCAACAATTTGAAACAGCAATTTCTATAATAATAACAACATACCTCGGCAATAATTCTAATAGTACAACCTTAAACATGGCATTGCAATATGTCTATTTACCTGCTCTTTTAATAAATATACATCAACTTCCTCTAATATGCAAAAAGGTTGAAAAAAAATTTTTTTTTATTTTTGGTACTGCCTTGGTAATTAGATATCTATGATTTTTGTGAAACTTGGCTCTTTGATCTGGTATTTTTATTTGACTTTGTTTATTTATAATAAGAAATGTTTCAATTTTCAATTTGGGGCTGTGGTATGATGCTGGTCAGTGGTAGTAAGTAGTGCCAGTTCCTACCAAACAAGTACAGAAACAGGATTCATCCAGAGTACGCCAGACATATTGTTGTAATGTACAGGCTGACCGTTTTTGTTGGCTGGACGAACAATTACATTATGCAATTCACGACAAACAGCACGTTTTTCTAGGAAACAGGGCATAAAAAAAGGTCGCAGCATCAACTTCATCTTGAAAATAGACAGACAAAACAAAACATAGACATCAACAACTATAAATCAGTAACTGTGATTAAGCAATAGCTGTACCAGCGGTATAGGGACTACACTTTTAAAGTCATAAACAAGAAATACGATTTTTTTAAGCATTTGATGACAATAGGCAAAACAAATACAACAAAGTGCATACACTGTATCTAAGCAAAACTTAATCTCTTTTTCTTTTTTTTTTATTTGAATATCATCATATGCGGTCATATATTTAATTTGACTTTTTAACTTCTGTTGTTTCGTTACCACTTGCATGAACTACTTTTTCTTTTTTGTCCACTACGGAGGTCTCTTTCAATTTTTTCTCTTCCGCATCCTTCTTGGCCTTTGCCAACACTTCTTCTCTGGTTAAAGTCCCGGGTTCATTTCTAATCATAAGCCAAAACAAAAGACCAAAGAAACCAAACAAGATAGAGGTCATCACAATCCAATGGTCTCCGAAAAACATCACCACCTTGTCAACAATACTGAAGGCTTTGGATGGTTTTGTAGAGACACCTACTAATTTATCCAAGGATAAGATGGATTCAACAAAATCGTAAGGGTCATTCAAACTGAACTTCTTTCCGTTTTCGTGTTTGTCATAGTAGACTTGCTTTTTTGGATCCGATACGACAACAGCGGGCATAGTGTTGCTATGGATACCATAAACCTTGCTAACATAATTACCATATGTCTTACCATTCAATTGAGCAAATACAAAGTTTTTCAAAGCATGAGTGTTGCCTTCCTTCATTTTCTCCTTGTAAATGTTGGCTAAAACACGCAACTTAGACTCAGATTGAGCATCTTCAGGATCAAAAATACCAAGAACAACAACATCTTCTCCTCTAAGGATACGGTTTGAATTGTGGGGTAATACACGGGTAACAAGAGCATGACGTTCGTTTTCGATCCATGTGCCGACATCACGAATATCTTGCTTGCCATAAACATAAAAGGTTCCGTCTTTTACAATGATAGTAGCAGGAAGGTCGCGTTCTTTTACCAAATTAAATCTCATATTTGTCTTTTCATCACCAGCAATGGTATAGAAAGGAACTGTCTCCATAAATTTGGGAGCAATCTGCTCTAATAAGTTGAGCTGTCCTTTCTTGTCATCTGATTCACGAACATAGACGACACTGACGTCGGATTGCTTTAACACCTTTTCTAATTTGTCGTCAGAGTCAACGTTATGTACGGGTGATCCTGCCATTTCAACAGCATATTCAACCAAATTGTCTAACTTTCGTTCTCCAGTATATTTCAAGTTTGCTCCATGGACAAAACTACATCAGGAAACATGTCAGTTTTGTTTTGTTTTTACTAGGTGGTAACTTACTAGCTTAAAGTAGGTAAACCAGTGACCTTGTATTCTTGACAAAGAGCTATGTAACATCGCTCATTAGCAAAATACCGACAAGTTTAACCTTTCAACTTACGTTTATTAGCTTCGCAGTTGACTTCTGCGACATTGACTTTGCCCTTTAATTTGTTTGCCATCTTTTCCCAAGTAGGAGCAAGGTGTTGACAATGCCCACACCAGGGAGCGTAAAATTTAACAAACCAAGGTTCTTTACTAGTTCGAATATCCAAGAGTTCTTTTGAGCTTCTCAATTCGATATTCTTTCCCTCGGGATTTCTTTTCTTGGGTTGATTGTCCTTTACAAACTTCTCAACCTCTCTGAAGTTTAGGTCGCCCACGAATTCAGTAAATTCACCACTGGGTAACTTTGCTTGAATAGTAGGTACACGTACGATACCGTTGTCTTTACAGTATTGAGGGTGAGCACCACAATCCAATTTGGCAAAAGCACCTTGATCTTTGTATAGATTTGTCACTTGGTTCCATTGAGAAGCTAGTCATTGGCATTAGTAAATACATGAATAAGCATTCAAAAAAAATATACAAAATCTACTAACACTTTACCAAAATCATCACAGCGTACACAGTTAGGGGAGTAATATTCAACATAGCTAGATTGATGAAGTTAGTGTGCTGACTTTTATGCCATGAGTGTTGTTTTTTACGTACAGTACGGTATTATGATCTTTGGTGATCACGCTGGGATCAACATCTTTAAGGTCTTGCGCTATGACAGTGAAAGCACCGATACCAATAGCCGCTGCAATATTCAAGAGACGTACCATTGTAATCGTAATATAAAAAAGAACAAAGAAGAAATTTGATTTAATCTTGCGCTATGAAGGCATTAATAATACTCACAAGGTGCTACAATAAGTACAAAACAAGTAACTTCAATGTTTCAAAAAAAAAAAAAAAGAGAGAGATAACGCAAGCTCATGAGATTAATGACATATCGACTTAATTCTTGTAGAATTCCTTTATAAATGACACGCTCTATTCCAAACAACATCAGAAGACACTGGCGAATAAATCACGACTTTTTTGCTCTCAAAATCACGAAAAAGGAATACGTCAAACATACGTGTAAATACGTAACATAAGCGTCTTCTTTTTTTTTTTTTTACCAATGAAAAAAGTTCATCATCATAAAAGCAAAAGTATAGTTTTTGACTAAAAATTTCATTCACATGGGTATTTGTTGTTGTATAATTGTATAGTGCAAAGCATCCTTTGTATTTAGACTTTATATGCTTATTTGAGACCTGTGATAAACTGGTAACTTTGAGGGAAGAACATAATTGCATCTTTCTCTCTTTCATAAATAGTGAAATGATGGCTCATTAAATGACAAAAAAATAGTTTAATTTTTATATATATATCATATATAAACAATGTGATAAAAGGTTATTTAGGCATCGTAAGTAGAAGCAGATACATTGCCACCCTTACCGGTCCAGTTAGTATGTACATGAGTGCCAGGATTAGATAAGAGTTCGTAAGTGTGAGCACCAAAGTAATCACGTTGAGCTTGAAGAAGATTAGCAGGCAATTTCTCATGACGAAGGCCGTCGTAAAAGTTCAAGGCTGTAGAGAGAGCAGGAGTAGGGATACCTTGGCTGACAGCAAATGAGATAACTTCTCTCCATGAATCTTGAGCTTCGGCAGTAGCCTTTTGGAAGAAGGGGTCAAATAGCAAGTTTTCCAATTGAGGGTTGTTAGTATAAGCATCCTTGATCTTGCCTAAAAAGACAGAACGAATAATACAGCCACCACGCCACATCAAGGCAATACCAGCAAAGTTCAAATTCCAGTTATAATCCTTGCCAGCTTGACGCATTAGCATAAAACCTTGAGCGTAGGAAACAATCTTGGAAGCATAAAGAGCTTCGCCAAGGGCATGAATAAACTTCTTTTTATCGCCAGAGAAACCACCCTTTTTAGGACCTTGTAAAATCTTGGAAGCACGTGTGCGTTCACCTTTGAGAGATGAAAGACAACGAGAATAGACAGCTTCACCGATTAAAGTAACGGGAATGCCGCGGTCAAGTGAGTCGATACCAGTCCATTTACCAGTTCCCTTTTGACCAGCAGTATCAAGGATCTTATCAACGAGCGGCTTACCATCTGTATCTTTATAACGAAGGATATCGCGGGTAATTTCAATCAAGAATGAATCCAGTTTGCCTTGATTCCATTCTTCAAAGATATCAGCCATTTCATCTTCAGAGATACCAAGGCCTTCTTTCATGATTTGATAAATTTCTGAAATCAATTGCATGTCCCCATATTCTATTTGTAGAAAAAAAAAAAAATATGAAACCATTTTAGTCATGCTGTAAGTAACGCTTTTAAAAAAATGTTACTTTACCGATACCGTTATGAACCATCTTGACATAATGGCCAGCTCCGGATTCACCGACCCAATCACAACAGGGTGCGCCGTCAGGAGCCTTAGCAGCAATAGCTTGGAAGATAGGCTTAATAATGGGCCATGCTTTAGGATTACCGCCAGGCATCAAAGAAGGTCCATAACGAGCACCCTCTTCACCGCCAGAGACGCCAGAGCCAACAAAGAGAATACCCTTTTCTTCCAATTCTTTGGCACGACGGATAGAATCGGGAAAGTGGGAATTACCACCATCAATAACGACATCACCCTTGTCCAAATGAGGTAAAAGGCTCTCAATAAAGGCATCAACAGCAGAACCAGCCTTTACCAACAAGACAATCTTTCTAGGTTTCTTTAGTTTAGAAACAAACTCTTCAACAGAATGGGCACCAATGATTTTGGTACCTAATAATTAACTCAATACACCATTGCTCGTGGTTTTTTTTTTTTTTTTTTTACCCTTGGCTTCATTTTCTAAGAAATGATCTACTTTAGAAGTAGTACGGTTATAAGCACAAACGACAAAGTCATGATCGTTCATGTTTAAGATTAAATTCTGACCCATCACGGCCAAACCAATAAGACCAACGTCAGCACTATCATATTATAAGCAAGTATTCATTTAGAGAAATAAACGCGCTTACGTTGCCATTTTATAATAATAAAGCTAAAAAACAAATATATAAACAAAAGAAAGGCGTTCAAACACTACAAAAAGGCTTTTTAATGCAAAAAAAAATAAACCCATGTTCTGGGTTTCAAAATTAGTCTGCACCAGCGTAACTGCATGAAAAAAAAATATGAGAGATTTTGACGTGTTCTTTTACTCTGAATAACATGTTTTGTTTCATTTAGACTGTATTAGATAATGAATATTTAATGCAAGACTACCAGTAAATCTTGTGATCATCTCATTAAATACATACATATCCTAGTTGTCTATTAATTGCCTTTCAGCCCACTATGACGAAAGCTACTCATAATATACGCATTAAATTTGGTTTCAGCCAATTTCTTCACAATAGAGGCATCAAAAAGGAGAAAGTATATCATGTGATATATATCTTCATGCTACGGTAAATATGAATACATTTGTACATAGATCACTTCTCTTTTTTTTTTTTTTTTTTTTTTTTTTTTTTTTTTTTCTTTTTCACTCTCTTAAAACAATGGCCAAGGACAAGACGTCTAAGAAGCAAGGTAGCTCAAAATCAAAAAAGATATAGGGTTATTATTTATCAGCTTTCTTTAAAAGGCACTAGAAAAATGACTGCTTACAACACTTTTATTAGGGTATTTTTTATTATTAATATTGTCAATTAAGCATATTGATATTGCATGTATATGTAGAATGAAATTGCAAAGGTTAAAAAAGAAAGCCCTGGACTGTCTTATAAGGAAGTAATGATGTTCTAAAGCTATTTATCAATTGTTTCTTATCATAACTTAGGTTTTTAAAAAGGCTGCAAGTGCATAATTACACAGTGAGCGTAATATTAATTCTAACACATTAAACATATAGGCGAGCAATTGGGCGAATTCACCTGAAAATCCCAAAAATAAGAAATAACTGGCCAAAACACTTTCTCTTAATTTACATTGCTACATTAAAATAAGCTTTCATGCTGAATCCCCTGGAGACTTTATTTTTACGCCACATAATAAATTCATGAATGAAACTGGCAGCCTTGCTACATATAATTGATTTCTTTTTATTTTGAAGTATAATAATACACTATTTCATAAAACGATAACTTGAGTATACCTAAGGTATCTTAGAATAGTACATAGTAAGCTCTCAGATTAGCAGAACCAGTTAGAACAAAGTACTCACCGGTCACAGTAAAGCAACAACTTAAGACACGGCTGTATAAGCAATACCGCTCCAGTTATTAGATACATGTATTCGTCGCTCTCTTTTCTGCTAAAAGCCATTCTATGCACTATTCTAAAAACTAAAAGTAGGCTACTTTCCTTTATTGCCTGTTGAATGGCACAGCTTCAGGCACAAGTGTGTAAGGTCGTCATAATACATTACGCGTTGTTATTCGTCCAGTTACATCTTCACTCGTTCTAGACCAATAGGATATGTCCAAAAGTGCATTTCCTTCATATCTATCTTACTAACTCTCACAGCACTTACCTTTTTGTTGAAATTTTCCCGGCTATTGTTGAACCATGCAGCTTCTTATGCGGTTTCCTGTGAAAATGACCAAGAGTATAGTACTTGTACTGTATTATTGTTGATGATGGTTAACTTCATCTTACGTCACTTATCATTTTACGAGTCGCTTTTACCTGCACTATAGCTTGTCGTGTAAGAACGGGTGGTGGCACAATTATATTAGGTATGTATTTTAGAAAGAAGTGTATAGATATTTTTCCACCTTCGCTTTCTTTATAGTATCCTTCAAACTTCTATATTTATGCTTTCTCCGGGATGTTACAAAGAGTTTCCTTCTCCTTTTTAGTCGTTTACTATAAAATTGTATTTTGTTTCAAATCACTATCGGCATTCTTATTTGTTATTTGATAAAGTGCCAAGTGTTTACACTACTGTTTTTGGAGAGCTTAGTCAAAATAATGATCGTTCCTTTTTTCTTTAAGAAGGAGCTACAAAAGTCAGAAGAAAGCTTTTAATTTATATTAATTTAGCTTGAAAACTTTATTTTAAATTGGTAAAACGCGCCATGTTTAAGGTAAAGACTTGGAAAGTTAAGGTACCATGAAAAAAAAAAAAAAAAACAAACATCAATTGTAAGACAAGACAGTCGATATGGAAATTTTATCTTTACAAATACAAGCTGCTTACCGAGAAATCTTCATAAAATATAAACATTTTTTGAAGTTTTCACTATACGACATCGAAGCTCTTTGTTATACGAAAGACTCTTTAACTCTTAGTCATTTAGACTATATATCATATGCAAAAGTTTAATTTTAGAGTAAAGTAAATAAATGCTCGATTAAAAGTACGACGCGTCATTTTTTTTGGGGGAGCGCATTAGTTTGATTTGTTCAAGTGTAAGCCCCCTTTCGTTTTCTTTGAACTAAAAAGAAAAATAGCCTTTTTTAGCCACTCACCGGATCACTTACAAAAAAAGGCAACTAAAGTACATTTGTAAAACAATGCCACCTTTGAAAACGCATATAAAAACGGAGAGACTTCCGCTTGTTTCTTTCGATTTTTTTTTTTTTCATCATTATCAAACATGTCTCACGAAGAAGCCTATAACAGAATTGTCAACACTGAAGAAGTTACTGAAGAACACAAGGCCGAATGGACCCACGAACTCCTCAGTTCTGCTGCTGCCTTCGCTGCCATGAGAGCTTATGACAAGAAGAAGGAAGAACAAACTGGTGAAGAAGATCCTCACCACTTGGCCAAGGAACTCCTTGCTGGTTTGGCTGCTGGTGCCGTCGATAACCTCGTTGAAACCAAGGGTATGGACTGGTTAGACCGCCACAAGGCTAAGAAACAAGCTGAAGAAGAAGCTAAGAAGTTGTACCAAGAACGTACTGGTTACACTTTCGATGATTAAATTACCGTTTACCATTAACATACCACGTATAAGCTCTTATTTGTAAATGGCCTTGAATTATTATATAAATAAATTGTTTGAAAATTCTGTAAAAATACATTATATCTATACCGTTCGAAGACGCGTAATCTTTTAGAAAAAGCTAATGTTTCCGTTGGTGTTAAACGTGTAACAAAAAGCTCATGAGCTGCTTTTATGTAAACAAACAAATCGACCGTAGCGAAACTGTTTTATTTTTTATTGAAAAGACCCTTCTGTAACCATTTAGGAATTGGCTTTGAACCCGATGAGGTAGATGGTGATTTTGTATTCGAGCTTGTTGAAGTGGAGGTGCTTTTTTCACTGGCAGGAGGAGGAGTTGTCAAGTCTTGTTTCATAGCAATATATTCTTCCTTCAAGTCATCACCTAAGAAACAGCGTTACTTTTTTTTTTTTTTTTTCTAGCTATTTCGTTGTCGTACCTTTTTCTCCTTCCTCTATCCATACAAATAAAACGTTCGAGGCAGGTGACAATCCTGCTTTGAATAAGGTTATCGTAGGTTGTGTTAATTTCGTCCTTGGAGGTAAACAAAGCACAAATTTACGCTCGGGCGTCACTAGTAAAGATCGAACAAACTCATACAAATCAAACACTAAGGACACTGTTAATGACAAGATCCCAAATTACACCCTAATCCTTTACCTTTTTCTTTTGATTGAAAAACGGCCTGTACAATAGTGTGATCTGGCATTCGAATACGGATGGTTGTTTTGGGATATTTTTTCAATCTATCTGCATCTTCCCTATCTCTTAGTTTCTGAGTCATCAAAGGCCTATTCAGAATAGCAAAATAAGTTTCTGGCTTACGTTCTCTCTCTCTAGAAATACTTACTTATTCTCAAGATTCTGTCTTCTTTCTACTGTTGATTGGTATAATTGTTTGAGTTCATTAGCATCTAATTTATACGCCGATTCTGGTAATTCAGCTACAAATCCAACAAAAAGAGTCAACTAACTAGTAACAGACAAAATAATAGTACTTACGAGGAGGTCCGGCGGTTTTTGGAGGACTCAACACTTTGATTTCTCGATCGAAAGGAGCTTCAACAACATCAGTTACTGTAGTCATTATTTTTTTTTTTTGAGGAGAAGAGAGTACATAATCACAAATTGCGTATGCTCGTCAAAAAAATGAACAGTCTGAGATTTATTTACCTGCACCAACAAATGTCTTCAGTAACATGAAGTGGCTAAGCACAAGAAAGTATTTGTATACCTACAACATGAATTTGGCAATTAAAATATAATAAGTCTGTTGCCTATTTATTGATTTAAGAAGATTTTCAAGTGCTCGTTATATTTCAAACCTTCTATGAAAATACATTAGCCCTATGCAATTCATGCGCGTAACCATTTTATATCTCTTGAAGATAATTTGAGTATTCAACTCTTTTTATTCTTTCGTTTGTATTACTATGTTCTTTATAGGCTTATCTATCTTTTTGTTTTGTTTTTTTACTCATGCGCTTCCATTGGCCTGCTGCAATTTTAGGGTATCATACAATTTATCCTTTTTTAATTATGGCTGTTTCTCTTAGTATTCTGTCCATGGTTTATTTTAAATCGAGGTACATCAGTGTGCAATTGCACCTAATAATAAATAAGGAGGGTATTAGTAGATGATTCTTTGGACTTATTTAATGGTTCAGCGTATGATCGCCCTTTATCGACAAGAATAATAGCAAAGGATGCATAAACAATAAACAAACAATATAAAATAAAACTATATTTCTTTTGGGTACCCTTTTTTATCTTTTTTTTCTAAACACAAAACATATTTTTATGAAAAAAGGTTATTCGTCAGTCTCTTCTTATTCAATACCTCGAGATGATAATAAAGAGCTTTATTCATCAGAGGACTTCTCAGACAAGTCGCCATTGGTGACTGACCGTCATCATAAACGGTTTTGGATGTTTCTGTCACCAAAGCAACTGACAAGAAAGGCATTTATGCTTCGCTCCAGAACAAGAGGCATTAAACTACTAGGTGGCCTTCTATTAATATCTCTATTGGCTTACATTCATTTTTCATCCACCATCATGCATATCGGTAAGCTATAATACAAACGTTTCCTATCATGTTTTACTAAATCCATAGACAAGATCAATTGGTAGAAAACGAATTAAGTATTTCAGAACTGTTCAAGTCCATTCCATCCAACGACCATATCAAAACTCACTTCAATCATTATGCATCTCATCCTCACTTGGCAAGTTCAGAACAAGATCATACATTAGCCATCTGGACAAGAAATCAATGGATTAATTACGGAATCACAGACACAAAGCTCGAAACATTCCATCCTTTCTTAAACTACCCAAAGTCGCGTCGGCTCGCCATTGTTCAAGGCCCAAAAAACTTGCTGTATGAAGCTGCATTAGACGAAGAAGACAATCAAGTACCCTCATTCCATGCATATTCAGGCAACGGTAACGTAACTGGACCTGTCGTCTATGTCAACTACGGGCGTATCTCAGATTTTCAGGCTTTACAAGTACGCGGTGTACTCTTTAAAGGCACCATCGCTCTGATTCGAAACGGCGTGATCTCACGTGGTATGAAAGTTAAAATGGCAGAAAAATTCGGTTGTATTGGCGCTCTTCTCTTTTCAGATCCAGATGATGACGGATCTTCTTTCAGTGATGATGAAACAAACGAAGAAATTTACCCCAATGGCCCTCGGTAAGTCGAATTTACTCTTTTCTTCCGCGACTAACTTGTTTCTATCTAGACGTTCAGCTGTTTATGTAGAGCGTGGGTCTGTACAATACGTATCTGAGGGTGTTGGTGATCCCACCACACCTGGATATGCATCAACTCATGCTAATGTTACACGTGTTAAACTCAGTCAATCCAAAGCCGTCCCTGGGATACCCTCGCTACCCATTTCAGGAAAAGATGCTTTACCTTTATTGAAGGCGACAGAAGGGTTTGGCGTGCCTTCGGATATTGCCTGGCTAGGTGGACTTTGTAATGTTAGCTACTACAGTGGGCCCAGCGAAGCTCTCGTTAATCTTGTGAATATCAACACTTACGAAACGAAGCCAATATGGAATGTCATTGGCAAGATCAAAGGAAGCGAAGAACCGCATCACAGCATTATAGTTGGCAACCATCGTGATGCCTGGGGGCACGGTGCTGTTGACCCTTCTTCTGGATCAGCTGTTCTGGTAAAAGAGTAAAATAATCTATGTATATTTTTTTGCTTACGTGTATCTGTATTTAGATGGAGCTTGCTCGTACTTTGGGTGTACTTATTGGTACTGGCTGGAGACCAAAACGTACCATTATCCTTGCTTCATGGGACGCCGAAGAATATGGAGCCATTGGATCTACTGAATGGGTTGAAAAGCATGCCTCTTGGTTACAAAAAGAAGCTATTGCCTACTTGAACGTCGACTATGCGGTTTCTGGCAAACATTTTACTGCCCAAGCCTCTCCCTTACTCAATCGGCTTTTGTACCAAGTCACGGGGGAAGTCATTGATCCAGAATCTAGTCAAACCGTGTTGACTCGTTGGAAATTTGAGCGTGGCCTATCAGAAGATATCTTCATTTTAGAAGATGAAGCGCCTCTGGTCGATCTTTTAGATGTTGAATCGGATCATGTTGGCTTTTTCCACCACGCAGGCATTGCAAGTGCTTCCATCGGCTTTCGAGGCTCGTTTGGCGTCCAACATAGTGCGTTAGACACGTCGCATTGGATGGAAAATTATGGCGATCCTACCTTTTCTTATCATCGTACTCTCACTCAAATTTGGGGACTTGTTGTATTGCGTCTTTCGTCAGATGCTATTGTTCCGCTCTACCCACAAGATTATGTACCTGAAATCGTTCGCTATGTACGACATCTGGGGTCTTCTCAAGGATGTATGTCGTTTCCCTTTATTTCGTCGCAACTCAATGCGCTTGAAAAGACATCGGCTCGGTTTGACAAGAAGATGAAGAAGCTTACATGCCACCTCACTACTGCCAAAAACCATAAGAAGAAGACCAAGAAACATATACGAAATATCAATGAACGTGTGACTCGGTTTGAATTAGCATTGACGGACCAAGAAGGGGCTATCACGGAGCGTCCTTGGTTTACACACATGGTATATGGGCCTGACAAGTACTCCGGAAAGGTCCGCCCTCTCCCGAGCCTTGTTGAAGCGATCGAAAGCGGGGATCCTGTGTTTCTTCAATGGACAGAAAAGCGTATGGCACATATCTTCAGTCGATCCGAAAATACATTAAAAGGTGACTTTGAGGAAGACGATGATGATTTTATTGATGCTACTTCTTGTTGAGTCACAGTCACAGGGACTTTTTTTCTATCCATGCAAAAAAAAAATTAATTGACCCCTTTTTTTTTCTCTCTCTCTCTCAATTATAAAATAAAAATATATGTTCAGGTCTTTCTCTACGAGTGCCTGTCGTTTTGCTAAAAAGAAGGCGAATAAGAGTCAAGCAAATGAAATAGCTGAAAAAGTCATTTTAGGCAGACCTTCCAATAACTTGAAGGTGGGTGTTGTAGGCATGCCTAATATAGGGTAAACAAAGATTATGTCAATTTTTTTTTTTTTAAAAAAACAACGTTTTATTAAATAGAAAATAGAAAGTCTTCTTTGTTTAATGCACTTACGAATAGTAGCGTACCTGCTGAAAACTATCCATTTTGTACCATTGATCCATCCGAGGCTCGAGTGCAGGTTCCTGACGAACGATTTGATTGGCTTATTGACACCTATCAACCTAACAAAATCACACCTGCTCATGTAAAGAAATCAATATAGAGAATTCCAAAAGCTGACTATGTTTCTTTTTAGTTGACTGTGGTGGATATTGCAGGTCTCGTCCGTGGTGCTTCACAAGGAGCCGGTCTTGGCAATTCCTTTTTATCCAATGTCGCTTCCGTCGATGCCATTTACCATCTTGTTCGTGCTTTCGAAAACGACGACATAACTCACGTGGAAGACACTGTGGATCCTGTGCGCGATTTAGAAATCATTCAAAATGAACTTCGATTAAAGGACGAGGAGATGTTAGAACGTCAACTTGTCGATCTTGCCAAACAAACCAAATTTCCTGACAAGTCTACTATCAGCAAGAAGGACGAGTTGGCTATTGTTGAACGAGTGGCTGAATTTATGGCAAAGGGGAACGATGTACGAAAAGGTGAATGGAATGCTACGGATGTTCAAGTGATCAATACGCTTCATTTATTGACAGCCAAGCCCATGATCTATTTATGCAACACGAGCGAGGAAGATTTTGTGGAAAAAGATAATCGATTTTTACCAGATATTCAAAGATGGGTTGAAGAAAATAATAAGGGCGACTTGATCATTCCGTTATCCATGTCACTCGAGTCGAAATTAGTGGATATGACAAAAGAAGAAGCAAACGAATATTTGAACGATTTAGGCGTCGAATCACAACTTCCAAAGGTCATTTTGGCTGGATATAAAGCATTGGATTTGATTCATTATTTCACTTGCGGTCCACAAGAAGTGAGAGCATGGACAGTGAGAGTAAAGTCTTTATGTAAATGATGCATTGTAGAACCAGACTACTTATAAACCCTTTTAGAATAATGCAAAGGCGCCTCAAGCAGCTGGCGTTATTCAGTAAGTTTCTAGTTCATTACAGTGACCTATCAAGTACTCAATATAGAAATTTAGTACCGATTTTGAAAGAGGATTTATTTCAGCGGAAATCATGAAATACAACGATTTGAAGCAACTAGGGTCTGAAAGTGCAGTAAAAGCTGCTGGTAAATATCTTCAAAAAGGAAAAGATTATACCATGGAGGACGGCGATATTGCTTTCTTTAAAGTAAGTACAACATGTTATTTGACGGCTGTGTAATACTAACTACCTTCCTGTTTATTTTACAGTTTAATGGTAAACCTAAGGAGCATGAAAAAGATAAAGCCTCTGTGTTTAAAGGAAACTAACTGCATTTTATATCATAGTGACAAATAAAAAGAAATAGCTGGCATATATAGAAAGATGGTGTAGTTGATGACAATAAAAATCTTATTCAACATCACATTTTCTTTCTTTATTTCCCTACTGAGGGAATACTGCAATAGGCAAGGGTAGGCAGAAAAAATATATACAACATGGCAGAGAGTTTTAGACAATACTGTATAGACCCCCTGAAGCAGATTAAAGCCCTTCATCAATTAAAGAGAGGACATAAAAGTGACGGCTCATACCCACTATTTGTACAGTTGATATGAAGGTAGTTAGAAGGCAGATACTTTGTTTTTGTAATGATATTGTTTAAATGGTTTTTGGCGATACGAGAAAGCACTTGTGAAAATCTCATATGCAAAAGGAATGGAGGCGCATCTATAGGAGAGTGAGTAATCAGAGCAAAAAGAATGGGCAATATAACCATACACAAGTGTCCAAAAGCTGGACGAGGTTTCCAAACTTTCAATAAAGTGAGGGGGAGAAGCACAATAATTATTCTAAATTGTATACTCTGAAACAAAAAGGATACTGCTTTCTGCAACATTAGCAGCTATAATCTGCATCGGATTTACTATCACTTATATGGCAAAATTTCACCTGCTAGAAACGACTCCAATGTGATAATTTCATGCATAAAGACAGTATTCATTGCTTCATTGATTTCCTAGGTGAATGCAGGACATACTGCAACAGCATTGAATCATAAAGGGTCATCAATATTTCTGCTAAGTCTTATAAGCGAGTTTGGCAGGAAATTTATTTGCTAAGGCCTCAGCTGTTGGTTGTGACATTGTTCCTGAGATTAATATTTGTTATTTCTCTGGATCAAGAGGTGCATTTTGATGGAAATATATCGAAAAACTTGGCTACTCTACATGGACAACGCAACTTTTTTGTGGTAATTGCCCAAACGTTGTTCTGGTTTTAACTTTACTGTGAGCGCAACAACTATCTGAGAACAAATAGGCACCTTTAAAAGAAAAACTTGTATAATTTTAGTATTGTTTTGAACTAGCTTTTCAAAGAACTATTTGATTTTTATCTCACCACTTTATTTCGGCATCGGTAAAGTATAATGTTTTTATTTCTGGAGACTTACACCATTAGGACATCGCTGGTTATTGTTAGCGCATTTAAGTTATACTCTAGACACCTACTAAAGTGAGGAGAGAAATAGCAGAGCTTTGAGGATTGTCCTGATATCATCAATACAACAATATTTGGGTGTGAGGATCTCAGGGTGCACGGGTTTCTTTTTATATACTGTCCGGATTTTATTTTTATGTGCTTGAAAGTTTCTTCCATGGTGTCCGGACATTTTCCGAAAGAGATATACAGCTGTTGTGTTTTGGGGGGAAGAGGAAGGCACCACGGGAAAAAAAAAGTGCTTTTTGTTTTGTTTCTTTGTTGTTTGTGTATGTGTGTGTGTGAAATTGTTTATAAGCCAAAGAGACCAAATATGGTCATAATAGACACAAAAAAAAAAAAAAAAAAAAAAAAAAAAAAAGGGGGGG